>JASDQU010239904.1:1694-15742 GCA_032191745.1 Picea mariana
TTGGTTCTGGTGGTCTCCTCTGTGTTTCAACATCTGCAGCTCTAGACTTTCTAACAACTCTGTGTCTCAGCCTCTGCGACTCCGGACTGTATGACAGTTCTGTGTTTCAGCAACAGGGACCTCGGATTGTGTAACAGTTCTGTGTTTCAGCATCAGGTGCCTCGGACTGTGTAACAGCTCCGTGTTTTAGCATCTGCAACCTGGACTGTATAGCCTCTCTGTGTTTCAGCAACAGTGACCTTGGACTTGTTGTGACAGTTCTGTGTTTCAGCAACAGGGGCCTCGGACTGTGTAACAACAACAGGCTTCAAATGCTAGTCTGCAGTCTAATCAATGGTTAAGTACAAAAGTGATGTAAAAGATTATGTAAAACAGATTAAACGTATAGTAATGAGAAATGACGTTGTATACCTTGGAATGATCAGATGAAGTGATAGTATGAGTCTAAATATAGGTGATCAAGGGTATAATAATGGCAAAAAGTATAGGCAAAAAGGTACATTGTGTGGTCCTAACATACATAACTTAGCTGATTAGTAAATGTAGTAAATTCATTTAAATGATTTGCAACATACCCACCTTCTGAAATCTTCATATTAAATAATCACTTCATTAGAAATACCTGATTGGACACCGAGGGTTTTTCATATAGTTTATCCAATGCATCCATCAACTCCTTCATTGTCTTTTATTTTGAAATATTGAAAGCCACCAATGTTGCCAAGCTCATATGTATTGTTCCTAGTGCCTTTTTGTCGAGAACCTCCCATTCTTCATCTTTCATGGTTGTTGGCTTCTTTGTTATTCTGTCCAATGGTTAGAATAGATCCTTCTGATATAAATAATATTCCATATGCATTTTCCATAAATGGCAGTTTTGACCGTTAAATTTATCGACCGTAAAATTTTCATATTCCGCCATTGCTCTCACTTGAACCAGGAACCCTCTTTTCTTGCGAGTTATATTTCGCTCTGATACTAGTTGTTAGAAAAATAGGACCGTGGAGCAATAAAATAAAAAAAATACGGAAATAAAACACATAATATACAGAATACAATAGAGACGCATATATACATGGTTCACCCAGTGTGGGCTACGTCCACCATAGAAATTGCCAGGTCCTTCCTTTTTATTATCCAACAAAATGAAGTGATAAAACCTACAACACACCCACTGCAACTTCCTATTCTCTCTCTCATAGTCTCCTCTCTTAGAATACAATATTCACAATAATACTCAACCACAATACAATTCCCTCATAAGAGAGGGTCGCCTTCTAGGGAAAAAAACCCTAAAATAACTTTTATTGTCAGATCTGCGACCTTATAATGAACGGTCCAGATTGACTATGAAATTAAAATATTTTAAAAGGCAAATTTTCCCAAGGAAATTAACTTCTACCCCCAAATCCATTGCCAGAGCAGGGATACAAAACCCCCTAGCGAAATTTGTTGGGGGGGAAGCCCCCCCAAACCCCCCATTAGAGAATGGGGTCCAAGCATGGATGAAACAAACCTCTGAATTAGGAACATAATTGGGCTCCACAACCAACAAGTGGTTCTTTTTCAATCTCATAGTCACTATGCCCGAGGTCCCAGATCAAACAACATGGATGAGTTCATTTTCTTATGCCCGAGGTCCCAGATCAAACAACAGGACTGAGATCATTGGAATTTGGAATCTCCTTGAGGCTACAAAGGAAAAATACATACAAAGACTCCAGGTTTTTGGTGACTCCAAGCTGGTTATAGATTGGGATATGAATAAAGTCAACATTCAGAACATCGGGCTTGAACCCATCATGAGGGAGATTAGAGAAACTTTCAATTCTTTTTGTTGGCTTTATTTTAACCATATTCTAAGAGAATTGAACTCCAAGGCGGACAAACTATCAAATGATGTCGTGTTGTTAAACCCAGGTACTTTTAGCTTATATGAATTTCATGATGGGGTCGAAACAGAGGCTATGGAGGTGCACCTTTGAGACACAAGTTTTGGTCCCTACTTTCTCTTGGGATCTACTATGATTATGCATTTTTTCTTCTGATGTAAAAATGTTGATATATGATGTCTTTTTATTAACAAGGAAGAACAGTCAAATTGTCCTCGGACAAAGTACTAAATTGGGAATAGTCGGTCAGTAGACATCTATAAGAATAGACTTTTGGACATATGGACTGTGATGTTTATAAAAATAGTTGGATGAATAGTTGAGACATGTATATTCACCACAAATGAATATAAGTGTTTTTTTTCTCTAGGAAAAAAGACAAAGCATCCCAATCTTGAATTTCCTAAGGATGGGCTAAATTGTAGTTGAAATATAGCTGAACAATTTGACAGAGATGGAATAGATGGCGATGAAGTTAATCCTATGGAAGAAAATGATTCCAATACCCAATAGATGACAATTTTGATGATGCTCATGATGTACCTCTTATTGATAATGCAAGAAAACCCCTATATGAAGGCTCAAGGAAAAATACTCCCTATATTATTTTCTTGTTGGTGAATTTGAAGGTATTGAATGGTTCATGAAACACTTGTCTCACACATAGATTAAGGTATGCAATATAATTCTTCATACACAAATAATTTGTTTTCATGTTTTTAATGTTAATTATATAAAGGATGCAATATTGATGAATATTTATTACAACAATTTATTTTGTAATGTCGCAGATTGTTAGGTGATTTTTTCCTACCACCGTCAAATACTCTCCCTCACACATAATGCAAATTGTCTATCATTATGAAAGATATATGAATGGACTATCATGTCATTGATGCATTTCCTAATGATCATATTATATATTATGGAAATCATACAACAAAGTAAAATTCCCTCAATGTGGAACTAGTATATTTTGAATTGATCTAGTAAAAAATAAGGTTCCTTGCAAGGTTTTGCATTGTATTCACATAATTCCACATTTCAAATGATTATTTAGGTGTAAAAAAACAATTTATGGATTATCATGCATGGAAGAGAAGTGAAAATGATGTTATTTGAATGCTTACATATGGTTATGCATTTAGGTACATCAAAGAAATATGAACATTTTTAAAGAAGAACCTCATATTGTTAGGATTTCATTAATAGTTGTTGGAAGGAGTAACAATCAGGAAGTAGTAACAAAGATAAAATCACCAAATTTCATATTGACATTTAGGAAGCTAATCATGTAATGTGAAATTTTTTTCATTTTTATAGTGATGGACAACCAAATAATATTCCATGGTTATTTACAAAGAAAGACAATAATGTTTTAAAAGACATAATTCAAAAAAGTAAATTTCCCAATGGTTTTGCTTCAAACATAAAGAGTATCTTAACAAAGAAAGGTGAATTTGGTGGGGCAAAAACTAATTATTAACATACCTTTATTAAGGTAGTTTGGTATATTTTTATATTGGTATAACTTTTTGTAGTAATATTGATTCCTTCTATGTTATAGTACGTTCTACATTTATCTCTCCCACATTATAGTACGTGATAAGAACATAAAAATAGGTTATATATATCTCAACAAGTATATGAGGCAAGTGACAACATATAATTGAAAGCTTAGTTTTATAGCTTTTAGACATGTGATTTACTTTCATAGTACATATAATTATTATTTTATTGAGCCAATCCAATGTGATTTATCCAAGTCAATAACACCATGTTAACTCTACTGTTAGTCTCTAACTTTGTTCTTTATTTAGACTCTCTAATCCTAAATCCCCCAGCTTATATCTCATTTCTTGATTTTTAGACTTTTATCCTTGGTTTGAGATTGTTATGTTTTGCATTGTTTGCATTTTGATTTAATTTTCTTAAGTTTTGAAGGTTTAGAACATGAATTAATGAGATTTGTCACATCATTTTCTTATTTGAATTTTGAAAGTTCAAATTATTGCCAAGTCATGAATGGCGCTATAGGAATAGCAATATTCCTACAACGCTAAGGTAATTATGCTTTGACATGCACCAACCATCCAAATCTCATCATGATCATACAAATCATGGATAAAGGACCTGCATGTGCTCCACGATCTCGCTTGAATCAATGATGCAGTTTAAATCGTTGTATGAATGAGATCACATTGTACCTGCAAGGACCTACATCAAATCAATCCTTTTCCTGATATTATTAAATGATACCATCATCTGTTATTCTAATTGTTCGAAAGATGTGTGCATATATCTATTTAAGGAAATTGTTATGTAATAACAATTACAGGTTTAAAAATTCTCATTTTCAAACAACACAGAGTTTTACAGGATTGTATTAGTGACATGGTGCCCAAGAAAAGTGGACAAATCGTTAGGTTGGAACCTGAGGGCACTGAACTTCTTGAATCTTACCCACAGATGGCACAGAGGATTAAGGACACTGGCTGGTTCGAGTTTTTCACCACTTTCCAGGGTCATGATGAACAAGTGTCCATGATATTCACATAGAACTTTGACGGTTTCGAAGTTGTGATTGGAAAGTTGTTAATGATGGTGACTAAACACTCCATCGCCAAATCTTGAAAATTGTATATTGGGGGATAACGGTGGTAGAAAAAGGAGCACGTGGTCATGGAATTCGTGAGCCAATTCCTGTTACTAGATAAACATAACCCAGATTTGAAGAAAGGAGTTCCCCACAACTGGATCAGACAGGAGTGGCATACCACTCTGATCATAATTCACAGGTATATTATATGCGAGGGTAGGTTCTCACTGGTTTACATCTACCATATCAGGTTATTAATGCACATCAATGGAGATTACCCCTAAATTTACCATATTTTCTACTCAAAAGTCTATCAAAGATGTCCAAAAGGGTACAGTCTCACACTGCCACAACCAAAGGTAGCATGTTCCATCAAGTTTTGATAAAGACACTAGTTGTTTCTGCTTTGAGTGAAGTACATAGATCCTAGGATTGGTTAATCGAGTCTCTAAATAATGATCCATATCCAAGCAAACCTAAAAAGGCTAAAGGGAAAAATACAGCTACACAGAAACAAAGTATCACAGTTGATGAATTCCCAGTCAAAGAAGAAATATTGGCAACCAGGGTGACAAGGACCAACAAAAGAAAGAAGCAGACTTAACAAATCCCTATTGATACCCCTGTAGATGAAAATCAAGAAGAAACCACCACCAACAGAGGTAAGAGATCAAAACTTGATGCAGAGATTAAAATGTTTCCTGATGCAAAGATTGAAGTGTTTCTTGATATTGACATAAAAATGGAAGAAGATACAGATGAAGATTACAATGTAGGCTCAATTAAACCCACAGTCAAACATAAACATAAATAAACCAGTAAGAAAGGTACCACAGGAAAAAAACAGGGGAAGAAATATACACCTGTGTCTAAATACCCTAGGAGGAACTCCACTAGGGATGTCAACAAATAGAGGTTAAAATCTAAAGCTATGTTTGACCCATCTATCAAAAAGGAAAATATTATAGTCATAGAGGACAATTTTGAGGACTCTAAAGCAAGTGTCAAAGAACATGCAGAAAGACTTCCATTACACAGGAAAGCAAAAGAAAATAAAAACTTGGGGAAAACAACAGAAAAAGAAAAATAGGTTGCTCAACATTCTACATGACCTATAACAAGAGCTACCGCTAGATTATCAAGAGATGAAGCACTTTCCAAAGGCACAAGTAGAATTTCTGAAAACAAAGATTATCATCTTGTAGATTCAGATCAGATACCAGATATTCTAGAGGCCATGGACTCAGATAGTTTTGATGATGATCATAGCTCAGGACTAGCTTCTAGATACCAAATTAAACTGAGAGAACCTAAGGCTGCTATAGACCTAAACAAACCTGCACCTGCAAAAGAATTTTTAGAATTCAAAGTCAAGGTCAGAAGTGATAAAGAAAATATCAAAGAACTCCAGAGAATGGTGAAACAATTAAAGAATGAAAAGGCTCAAGTAGAGCAATGGAGCGCCAAACAACATAAAAAGATAAAGGGGTTCAAGAAGAAGAGAAAGGAGCAAAAATCATTTCTCAAAGAGATACGAGAGTCTAACTTGTATTAGCACAACATTTTACTCACAACCAAGCTGAGACAGAGGACTACTAAAGCCATCACTATTATTATATCATGATAGCCCTATGAAGGTCGTTTTGCACAGTTTTGGAAGTTTTTGATATTTACCCAAGGAACAAAATATGATCTACTTGTTTTTGACTTGTGAATTTGGATAATTCGAATGTATAACAAAGTCAAAACCAACTCCAAATTTTGTGGGATTTGATATGTTGTTGAAAAATCATTTGGGATTAAGTTGTTGAGTTGATTTCTATTTTGGCAATGTAAATGCTCATTTTGAGCCGACCTTCCTAGAATATAGATACTGATCAAATCCTATCATTAACAGAACACTGGAAAATAGGATCTGTCGTCATCTTTTGTATAGTTTTAGTAGACATATGAAAGACTTTGTGATGGTCGAAAAATTGGATATTCAGGGACCTGTTTTGAAACTCCTTGTAAGACATTTTTATTCTATGTTGGCACTTAATGGCAAAGGAATATTGATGGTCATACTTTCTCTTCTTCCATGTTCTTTTTCTCTTCTTAGTTGAGATCATTTATCAATTGAAATGCATTATTTTCTTGATTATCAATTGATACAGTGAAGAATTTATTGTTATTATTATTATCAAGTTTTGATTTACAAGCTAATGTTCTTGTTTCTTAATTATATTTTGGCATAACAATTCTATGTGAGGTTAAAAAATTGAAGACCTTATATTCTCTTTCCTTATTTTTCTAATTTATCTATGTCGCTACCCTTTAACTAGTCAGTGGGATATCTCTTGTCCTTATTATGAAATTCTTGTTTACCTTGAAACCTTGAACCAGTTTTCAACCACCCTTTTAAAAAAAACAAATCATAAAACCCTTAAAATACCATTGCAATAACCCGATGATTCCCTAGCTTGCCCTCTCACAGTCAAGTGAAACTTTAGGGACTAACAATGAACCCTGTCAGAAGTTTGCAGGAAAGCATAAACTTATGCCTCTTCCTCTGAAACCTATCATCGCTCATGGACCATTTCAACAACGGGGCTTGGACTTTATCGGGGAAATCAACCCTTCATATTATGGACAACATAAATGGATCCTTACAGCCACATATTAATTTACAAAGTGGATTGAAGCAATTCCAACTCAAAATGAAACAGACAAGGTAATCATGGAATTTCTTGAAGGACATATCTTTTCTAGGTTTGGCTATCCTAAAAAACTAGTTATTGATAATGCTCAAGATTTTAAATCCAACTCCATGATTGATTTCTGCAATAATTATAACATCAAATTGGTCCACTCTACTCCTTACTACCCCCAAGGAAACATGTTCGTAGAGTCCTCCAATAAAAGTCTTATAAGAATTATCAAAAAACTACTTGCAAAAAATAAAAGGTCGTGGGATTCCAAGTTAAAGTTTTCCCTATGGGCTGATCTTATCAGTAACAAGAAATCTATTGGGACCTCTCTTTTCCAAATGGTGTATGGAACAAAATATATTCTTCCAACTCAATTGGGCTTACCAGTTTTAAATTTTTTTCAAGAAGAGTTAGAAGAACCCAATGATGTCCAAAGGAGAATTTTTCAGATGATTGAGGTTCAGCAGACCAGAGAATAGATGAATCAGAAAGCTGCTGCTCCCAGAGAAAATTCAAAGCCATATTTGATAAAGGAACTAAGAAATATATTTTTAATGAAGGAGATTTGGTATTAAGGTGGGATGCTAGGAGAGAGGATGAAGCAAAACATGGTAAGTTTGACAACTTATGGTATGTTCCTTTCATAGTAGCCAAGGTAATGGATAGTAATAATTTTCTCCTACATAATCTAGATGACACAGAAACTTTCGGGGGCCCAGTGAATGGGAGGTTTTCGAAACACTATTTTCTTTAAAAAAGTATCAAAGGTTTCAACCTGTACAATATGTTTTTATTTCAATAAAGACTCCATATACCCACNATAGTAATAATTTTCTCCTACATAATCTAGATGACACAGAAACTTTCGGGGGCCCAGTGAATGGGAGGTTTTCGAAACACTATTTTCTTTAAAAAAGTATCAAAGGTTTCAACCTGTACAATATGTTTTTATTTCAATAAAGACTCCATATACCCAATAGAATTGCTTTTATACAGTTGTGTTGTGAATAAAGGATGACAGAGCAGGGAAATCAGTGAATCAGAAGTAAGGTAAAGGCATTAGTATGCAATTCTTGGATTTTTATCATCAAAACTTAACCCCCAGAAGGAGCAAGTGTTAGTCTCTAACTTTGTTCTTGATTTAGAGAGACTCTCCAATCACCCCCAGCTTATACCTCATTTCTTGATTTTTAGACTTTTATCCTTGGTTTGAGATTGTTATGTTTTTCATTGTTTGCATTTTGATTTAATTTTCTTAAGTTTTGAAGGTTTAGGACATGAATTAATGAGATTTGTCACATTATTTTCTTATTTGAATTTTGAAAATTCAAATTATTGCCAAGTCATGAATGGCGCTACAGGAATAGTGCTATTACTGCAGTGCTAAGGTAATTAATCTTTGACATGCGCCAACCATCCAAATCTCGTCATGATCACACAAATCGTGGATAAAGGACCTGCATGTGCTCCATGAACTCGCTTGAATCGATGATGCAGTTTAAACTATTGTATGAATGAGATCACATTGTACCTGCAAGGACATGCATCAAATCAATCCTTTTTCCCGATATTATTAAATGATATTGTCATATATTGTTCTAATTTGTCGGATGATGTGTGCAGATATATATTTAAGGAAATTGTTATGTAATAACATTTACAAGTTTAACAATTCTCGTTTTCAAACAATGCATAGTTTTACAGGATTGTATCAGTGACATGGCCCACAATAAAAGTGGAAAAATTGTTAGGTTGGAACCTGAGGGCACTGAACTGCTTGAAGCTTACCCACAGATGGCACAGAGGTTTAAAGATGTTGGATGGTTCGATTTTTTTACCACTTTCCAGTTTCATGATGAACATGTGTCCATGATATTCGCACAAAACTTCGACGGTTTAGAAGTTGTGATTGGAAAGTTGTTAATGATGGTGACTGAACACTCCATTGCCAAAGCTTGCAAATTTTCGATTGGGGGAGAACGGTGGTGGAAAAAGGAGCACATGGTCATGGAATTAGTGAACCAATTCCTGTTACAAGATAACCAGAACCCAGATTGGAAGAAAGGAGTTCCCCACAACTGGATCAGACATGAGTGGCATACCATGCTGATCATAATTCACAGGTATATTACATGTGAGGGTAGGTTCTTGTTGGTTTACATCTACCATATCATGTTATTAATGCACATCAATGGATATTACCCCCTAAATTTACCATATTTTCTACTCAAAATTCTATCAAAGATGTCCAAAAGGGTACAATCTCACCTGTCCACAGCCAAAGGTATCCCGTTCCATCAAGTTTTGATAAAGAAACTGGTTGTTTCTATTTTGAGTGAAGTACATATACCTTGGGATTGGTTAATCCAGTCTCTAAATAACGATCCACAACCAAGCAAACCTAAAAAGGCTAAAGGGAAAAGGGCAGCTACACAAAAACACAGTATCACAATTGATGAGTTCCTAGTCAAAGAAGAAATATCGGCAACCAGGGTGAGAAGGACCAACAAAAGAAAGAAGCAGACTCGACAAATCCCTAGTGATACCCCTCTAGATGAAAATCAGGAAGAAGCCACCACGAGCGAAGGTAAGAGATCAAAACTTGATGTAGAGATTAAAATATTTCCTGATGCAAAGATTGAAGTGTTTCCTGATACAGACATAAAAATGGAAGAAGATACAGATGAAGATTACAATGTAGGCTCAATTAAACCCACAGTCAAACATAAACATAAATCAACTAGTAAGAAAGGTGCCACAGGCAAAAAACAAGGGAAGAAATCTAGACCTGTGTCTAAATACCCTAGGAGGAACTCCACTAGGGTTGTCAACAAATATAGGTTAAAATCTAAAGCTATGTTTGACCCATCTATCAAAAAGGAAAATATTATAGTCATAGAGGACAATTATGAGGACTCTAAAGCAGGTATCAAAGAACATGCATAAAGACTTCCATTGCAAAGGAAAGAAAAAGAAAATAAAAACTTGGGGAAAACAACAGAAAAAGACAAACATGTTGCTCAACATTCTACAGGACCTATAAGAAGAGCTACCACCATATTATCAAGAGCTGAAGCACTTTCCGATGGCACAAGTAGAATTTCTGAAAACAAAGATTATCATCTTGTAGATTCAAATCAGATACCAGATATTCTAGAGGCCATGTACTCAGATAGTTTTGATGATGATCATAGCTAAGGAATAGCTTCTAGATACCAAATTAAGATGAGAGAGCCTAAGGATGCTATAGACCTAAACAAACCTGCACCTACAGAAGAATTTCCAAAAATTCAAAGTCAAGGTCAGAAGTGATAAAGAGAAAATCAAAGAACTCGAGAGAATGGTGAAATAGTTAAAGAAGGAAAAGGCTCAAGTAGAGCAATGGAGTGCCAAACAACAGGAAAAGATACAGGGGTTCAAGAAGAAGATAAAGGAGAAACAGGGGTTCAAGTCTAACTTCAAACTGTATTGGCACAACATTGTACTCACAACCAAGCTGAAATAGAGGACTACTAAAGCCAACACTATTATTATATCATGATAGCCTTATGAAGGTCTTTTTGCATAGTTTTGGAAGTTTTTTATATTTAACCAAGGAACAAAAGATGATCTACTTGTTTTTGACTTGTGAAGTTGGATAATTCGAATGTATAACTAAGTCAAAACCAACACCAAAATTTGTGGGATCTGATATGTTGTTGAAAAATCATTTGGAATTAAGTTGTTGAGATGATTTCTATTTTGGCAATGTAAATGCTCATTTTGAGCCAACCTTCCTAGAACATAGATACTGATCATATCCTATCATTAACAAAGCACTAGAAAATATAATCTATAGTCATCTTTTGTATAGTTTAAGTAGACAGATGAAAGACTATGTGAGGGTCGAAAAACTGGATATTCAGGGACCTGTTTTGAAACTCCTTGTAAGACATTTTTATTTTGTGTTGACACTTAATGGCAAAGGGATATTGATGGTCAGACTTTCTCTTCCTCCATGTTCTTTTTCTCTTCTTTCTCGAGATCATTTATCAATTGCAATGCATTGTTTTCTTGATTATCAATTGATACAATGGAGAATTTGATGTTATTATTATTATTATCAAGTTTTGATATACAAGCTAATGCTATTTTTTCTTAATTATATTTTGAGATAAGAATTCTATGTGAGGCTAACAAATTGAAGACCTTATATTCTCTTTCCTTATTTGTCTTATTTATCTATGTGGATACCCTTTAACCAGTCAGTGAGATATCTCTTTTCCTTATTCTAAAATTCTTGTTTACCTTGAAACCTTGAACCAGTTTTCAACCACCCTTTTTAAAAAAACAAATCATAAAACCCTTAAAATACCATTGCAATATCCTAATGATTCCCTAGCTTGCCCTCTCACAGTCAAGTGCAACTTTAGGGACTAACATCTACCATGTGCCATTTGAATCTGAAATATTTGCATCCTATAACATCATGCATACTCAACAATAAAATATCATATGTTCATCATTATCCAACCAACTGCAAATTAGACAATATCTCATAAAATTCAAAGATTCCATAAGTGGTGGAAACCCTGATGTTAAACTAGCTAAGATTATAGGCTTAAGGTACCAATTTGAATTGTTTGGAGAGAAAACTTGGTAAGGGCATTAAATACTAAGGAAAATAGTTTTGAAAAGCAGGGTTGCTTGGCAAGTCTTTGCCGACTTGTTCCTATTAACCAAAATGGTGGTCAACAACCTCTAGGGTATACATGTTGGCATGCATGATTTCTATGAGTTAAAATTTCAATCTTTGACTCTCCTTGCTTCCTTGATGTACTCATATCATTTGCTCTACATTGTAATAGAAAAATTCATTTTTTCTCTAAAAATCATCCTATAAATTTGTCTCCTTGATTGACCTCCTTCCTCATGATCCTCTCTTCTGTACCTAGCCATTGGATCATTGGGAGATGCTTTAGGTTCCTTCTCTTGAACTCCTTGTCCAAGTCCAAGCCTATCTAGAGTACTCCCCTCCCCCAATCAAATGAAAGGTTTGGATTCATCTATATACACTTTGTTCAAGAGGCTCACACCATTGAATTAAACTAAGCCTTCTTTTCCCCCTTGTATATAACATTGAACCATATACACACATCCCATATTTATTATATTTTTGGCATTTAGAACTGTAATTATTTTTCTTATCCCATTACAATTCGTCATTGTTTTTGTCTCCTACCTGCATAATTATTTTTCTTATCCCATTACAATTCCTCATTGTTTTTGTCTCCTACCTACATCCCCCCATTTATAATTAACTTTACATCTAATATCTATTGAGGTTATTGTTATTTTCACCTACATCCACTTCTAGTTATGCTACCAATTAGCTCCTTTGTTGTTAATCATCATGTACTGTTAGGTATTTGTGACATTTATATCATCTCAATCACATGCTTTCCATTTTCCAAGTCTCCTCTAAGGTATGATAGTTGGTATGCATGATGTTCATTGCGTATGAGTCAACATTTCCATCTTTGACTCTCATTTCTTCCTCAAAATACTTGTATAATATGTTCTACCTTGAGTGGATTCATGAAACTCAACTTTATACTTGTTCTTATGTTTGATGGTGTCTCTTCTAATAGAGTTTTATGAGCATGATAGTTTCAATCCGTTTCCATTGTATATATGCCACCTGGTTTATATGTGTTCCTCTCCCTAGTTGGCCTTAGTGTCAAATTTTAGTTATATACTATTTTTGTATTTTTATTTTTATTGCAATTATTTTTTGTAATAGAAAAATTGAGAAGTCAAAGTGGAAACATTAGGTACTTTCCTTGAGATGAGTAGCATGAAGAAAATGYDTTGCTATCCTTGGACACACSAAAAATTTGGGTTTTCCAAGATAAGGTGCACAATGAGAATACMAAAGGCTAAACGAACCACAAAGCAAAGACCAACCAGAACATCAAGGTGAATCCAAAAGCAACCAATAGGGAGGAGTTGATAATGACAACACAAGAAAGTGGTTGGTCATCATCATCTCCATCATCATTGTCCTCGTCATCATCATCATAATCATGCCATCATTTCCATAATTGTGAAATTTCATCATTATCTTGATTGTCATCCTCCTCCTCCTCCTATTTATTATCATTATCATCATGACATTAAAAAATTAAAAACATATTCTAAAAATACATATTTAAAACTTACAAAAAAAATAAAAAATAAAAACATAAAATAAAGATGAGGTATGAAGGCGAATTGAGAGAGGAATCAACAACCTCCTTGGAAAGTAAGCCAAGGAGATAAGGTCCAAGTATCTGATTATTACATTCTATGGATTTATTCCTCTAGTGTCTAAATATCCCCTTTTTATTCTCTCTTCCTTTACTATGCCCAAGTGTGATACTAATAAATATGTTAAATACATATGACAAATATTATAAAAATAAAACTTATACATACATACATATGTATGGAATTATACATATATACATATGTATATACATGTGTGTGTACATATACACATATTTTTTGCATTATACATATATACATATATACATATGTATATGTGTGTGTATTTATAAAAAAACAAAACAAAAATAAAAACAATAAAACAAAAACTATACAAATGAAAAAACAAGAAACAAACCCTACAATGTGCCATCTCCCTCGTTGGCATTCATTAACCCATTACTTCTAGCCTGTATCCACTATGCATGTCCTTTAATTCCTTGTCTCCCTACCCTTTCCAACAAGGCCCTACTCTACCCCCATTACTCGGTTAGTCTGTCTCAGTGTATGTGTCTTCCCACCCTATCCAACATAGCCCTACTCAAACCCCACTACTCAATGAGACACAACCTGGAACCACTC
>JASDQU010239905.1:0-16749 GCA_032191745.1 Picea mariana
CCCCCCCTCTCAGTAATCCAACAGATGAAACGTCTCCCCAATTCCATATATTTGTACACATAAACCAATTTTCAATTTCCCGAGGGGCAAGAAGGATGTTGCTTATGTCCATAATTTAACCCAACAACTAGTTGGAAGGTGTTCCTGCTCGAACAAGTCTCAATTCTAGTATTTTTGAGAATATAGATTCAAAATGACACCCTAGAGAATTTTGGGGTCAAATTGAAGACCCAACCACACAAATACATTAGATAACAGATAGACCCAAAATTTCATGTGAGATCCAAACCTATGTAGACCTCCAATTGAAAAACCATGGGAAATTAAAGTTATATAGGACTCAGAGAAAAATCATTTTTATCACCAGGTTAACAGTTTGACGGTCATATAGAAAAACCCTATCATATCCAGAGACGAAACAAAGGTCATAGGGGAAAGTAGTAGGGAAAGGGACCTCTATTCTGAGCACAATTTCCTATATATCTCTAGTGCCACAAACAAATAACTCGACCCACAGACATAAATTTTATCCCACAAACAGAATTGCATGAATGTTTAATAATAAACCATGAAAAATGAAACAATGATGTTCATAGTGTAACCAAGGGTACTTGATAACCAAGGTGTCTTCACCACAATGTCTGAAGGGAAAATAGGAGGATCCAACTTCCAATTGAAATTCATGGTCATTTCTCTTGACTCAGTCATCTACTTCAGAGATATGCAAACCCATTTCGACATTCCCTAGAAATTTGATGCCACACGCACAAAGTTGAAGTGTGAATTTACTCCTCATATTAATGAATTGTATGAACAATGAACAATTTATTCTAGAACAGAGACATCCATCCAAAATTTTAAACCATCATGGGATTAGGGGATGGGTATAAGCCTTAAGTTCCCATTAAGCACTATGTTACCTTTTCCTAGCCTTGATGCAACCTTGGAAATTTTTTTTGCTTCTCCATTTAATTCTCTTTTGACATGATACAAAGTGATTTTTTCAAATTTCTTGAGTCCATCGAGGGAGCAAGACATGACATGTGAACAGATATTACCCCTAGTGATATTCCTTTTAACAACTTCTCTTATAACCATCATGGTATCTCCGCATATGATGAGGTTTATAATTCTCTTGGAGTGAGCCAATATGATACCTACAAAGAGATCATAGGCCTCCACTTCATTAATAGTCACTGACCCAAGTCCCCAAGAAAAAATAATAATTGGTTGACCTTCAGGATTAAAAATTGCCCCATCGTACCTTCCACCATTGGGTTACTTCATGAAGCTCCATCAAAGAACAAAGTGTTGTATGTCTATTGAGTTAGACATGTCTTAAAATATCCAGCATCAAGTCTTAATATCCAATTTGGAACATTATTTGTGGGGTTTTGGAGTGTAGAGTGATCGATTTCCAGTTTGAATGATCCAGCTGGATATTGGTGGCCACCCACCTATTCCAACTAGCTCCTCGTGTCCATTTTTGTTCAGCACATCTTTCGGTACTGCTTTATAATTGTGAGTTCTACAATTTTGGATCTATCTGAAGCCTCACACATTCTCCAGGTGGATATGGGGGGCCTCTCGCCTAATCCAACTGGCCTATTTTGTATGTTTTCATGTCAGCACATCTTGTTGTACTTTCGGGGTTGTTTTGAGTCCCTAAACATTGTTTTTTTGACTCACTACAGTCAGACTGTAGATTGATTTAGAGTCTGACGGTGGAATGTGTAGTTATTTGAAAGACCTTTCCAACGGGCTAATAGGCGCTTAAAATGGAGGTCGTATCCAAATGTTATGACCCTAGGAAGTTGAGGTACCAAATTAAACCAACTTACCCATAGAGCCCACATGACTTTTGGTGTTTCACCTTCTAGGGTTAGGTTTTTGGATTTATAGGGTTTTGGAATTCATGAGTAATATGAAAAGGGCCTATGGAGCCTCATTGTAATCCATTCTACTAATATGAATGTGCGTAGCAGCCACATCTCTTCTCAGAGATAGCTACCACCATTCAAGAAAGTTTCAGTTCTACAGTTTTACAGCTTCAACCTATTTCATTATTTAATAGAAGATATTGTTCACTGAATATTTGTGTTATTCTTCCTATCTCTGAGCTTATGGTATTTAGTCTGTAATCAGTTTTTTCCGCTCCTAAATCTGGATCAGTGGTATCAGAGCAGTCTTCTCTTCATTTATTTTTATTTGTGCATGTCCCCGACAAGGTCTGGGTACAAGAAGTTGGGACACGAACCAATCAAGCCATTACCAGATCGGTCATGCCGAGCCTGACAACAACACATGGGAGACAAAAATAAATATGATGGAGCAGGAGATCATATTAAAATGTTGCTCGAGGAATCCCTCACACGACAAAGTAACGAAATGATGGACAACTTTGCGCAGATCCTTCGACGGTTGCCCATGGGAGAAGCATCTTCATTGGGCGGCCATGCAACCCCCTTCAAGGTACAGGTAAATTTTGATATTTCATTATTTGAAGGACTAATAGATGTAGATGTTGTAGATAAATAGTTAAATCTACACGAAGGATATTTTTCAATCCACAATTTTTTCGATCAGGAAAATATCACTTTTTCACTCCTCAAGGTCATTCCCCATGTTAAAGATTGGTGGGATACCTACTCTGACTAAAGGGCCGTGGAGGAATCTGCAATTTTTTTGGTGGCCCCTACATGGGATTCCTTCTAGGACGCCATTAAAGAATGGTACTACCTTGTTGGAAGCTACGAGGACTAGTACACTAGATGGACCACCCTATGTCAAGAAAGGGACCAGACAGTACCAGAGTTGACCAATATTTTCCATACCCTCCATACCAAATTGGGTATCAAATATTCTGAGCGTCATATGGTGCTCAAGTACCATGGTTGTTTTCATAGATACATTCAAACAGAAATGGAGTTCATGGACATCACCTCATTGGGCACAACTTATAGATACGCTGTCAATATCGAGCAGAAATTTAAGCAGAAATGACGAGAGTTTGGATATGAAAAACCCTCACAGTCGAAGCAGGGAAAAGGAAACCCCAACCCACACAGCAGGGGACCAAGTTGTGATGGCCACCCTTAGGAAAATCTATCTAAGCTGCAACACAAGAAGGGCAATGAGAAGTTGAAGAAGGACACGGGAAAATGGTGTGAGTACCATAAAAGTCCTTGGCACAACACCGACAAATGTCGCTTGAAGCAGTCCCTCATTGTCGAGCTGAAGGATTCCGAGTCAGAGGCTGATTTTGCTTCTGATTCAAATCCTGAAGGAGGGACGCCGATTATCGATGTTGAACCCATTGCCATGGTCGCTACCACCAAATTCTAGCCAAGCGAACTAGAAGAACCAAAGGAAGGGGAACTCCTCTTTCACTTGAAGATGTGGGTCAAGGGGGCTCCGATTCACTTCATTGTTGACAGTGGTAGTCAGAAGAACCTAATTTCAGCAAAGGTCTTCAAGAGTATGAACCTGCCAATGACACTACACCCACAACCCTACACCATCGGTTAGCTTCATCAAGGAAGAGAACTTCGTATCAACCAATAGTGTCAACTATTCTACAGCATCAAGCCTTTCAAAGATGAGGTACTTTGTGATATTTCTCCCCTTGAAGTTTGTGATGTTATTTTAGGACAACCATATTTGTGGAAGCGTCATGATGTGTATGATTCTAGACCCCGTAGTGTTATTATTACTTTGGGTAGACAATTGTACAGGATCCCAGAGGTGGCACCGCCTACTGCTATTTATTTAATCTCTGCTAAGAAATGCAGTAAGGTCATTTCACAAACCGGTAAGTTTGTCTTCTTTGTGATTCATGCTCATGGTAAGTAGAAGGTCATTACCACATCCATGGAATCCACACAACACCTCTCTTTGTAGCAGAAGAAGGACGAGACTTGGCGACTCTGCATTGAATACAGAGCCTTAAACAAAATCACAGTCAGGAACTGTTATCCCATTACCGAGATTTATGACCTTGTTGACCAACTCAAGGGGGGAAATGTTTTCAGCAAGATTGACCTGAAGTCTGGGTACCACCAGGTTCCCATCGAACCAATGGATTTCTGGAAGACAACCTTCAAGTCTAAGGAAAGTCTCTATGAATGACTAGTCATGCCCTTTGGCGTAAAAAATGCACCAACCACTTTCATGAGGTTGATGGACGATGTATTGAGACCCTTCACCAAATCATTTGTGGTAGTATATTTGGATGACATCCTCATCTTCAACAGAACGTGGGAGGAGCACATGCGGCATATTCAACAGGTTTTGAGCACACTATGGTAGCACAAGCTTTATGCTAACTTGGAAAAATTCTCTTTTGGCATGAATAGGGTCCAATACCTAGGCTACATTGTTGATGAGCATGGGATACATGTTGATCCAGCTAAGATCCAAGTCATCTGTGACTAGCCATCCCCGACCACACTGACCGATCTCTAGAGCTTCTTAGGACTCGCCAATTTTTACCGATGTTTCGTGTTGGGATTCTCCCATATTTCCTGGGCCCTTAGCCAGGTGACCAAGGGCAGTGGTAGAGATAATTTCGTGTGGGGAAAGGAGAAGCAACGAGAAATTGATTATCTGAAACATTGTTTGTGCTCACCTCCAGTACTGTCCTTTCTCGATATGCAAAAACCATTCGAGATTGAGACTGATGCATTTGACTATGTTGTGGGCACAGTTCTCACTCAGCATGGGCATCTGGATAGTGAGACACTCTTTGATACTGTATGTAAATACCCCACCTATGAAAAGGAAATGCATTCCATTGTACAATCCTGTCTTCAATGGAAACATTACATTCTGGGGACAGAGACGATCATACACACTAATCGCAAGCCTCTCCAGTTCATACAGACACAGGGAAAATTGCAGAACGACCGCCATCATAAGTGATCCACCTACCTGCAGCAGTTCCATCTCAACATCATGTATAAGACAGGTAGCTCCAATCATGTCGTTGACTTCCTCAGTCAGCCTCCTGTGGATGCACTTACTACTGTGCTCCATTCCTATGGACATAAAACATCGGAGTGGCCCCAACTTTACCAGCAAGATTCAGACTTCGCCACCACATATCATCTCTTGGGTACAGGCGCCACTGTCACTGATTTTCACATTCAAGATAGATTCTTATGCCACCTAGGCCATCTCTATGCTCCTACAAGTGAGCGTGCAAAGTTGATTTGGGAGGTCCACTACAGTCGGGTGGCAGGACATTTTCACGTAGAGAAAATTATGGTCGTCCTTCAGAAACATTTTTATTGGCCAAAACTTCGACTAGACGTCGGCAAGTATATCAGATCTTGCACTTCCTACGTCATTTCTAAGACGACCATCAAGAAGAAATTCTTATACACCCCTTTGCCTATTCCTGAGAAGTCGTGGGAGTCCATCTCCATGGATTACATCTCTGGTTTTCCATCCACCAAGCATGAAAATGATTGCGTGTTTGTGGTCGTTGATCAGTTTTCGATGATGCCCATCCTCACATCCTGTAAGAAGACTGTCACACCAGCCGATACTTCCAATATCTTCTTCGAATGAGTTTGGGTTCACTTTGGGATACCATAGACCATCATCTCTGAACAAGACAATAGGTTCCTTAGCACCTTTTGGTCAGATATATGGTCCCTGTTGGACACCAAACTCACAAAATCCACTTCTTTCCACCCGAAAATTGATGGCCAAACCGAGGTCGTCAATCGGATGACTGTGCACATCCTTCACATGTACAACTTGAAGCATCCACGTACATGGGACGAGAGTCTCCCATATGTCCAACACAGTTACAACAGGGCTCTCCATAGTTCCACCAGCCATAGCCCATTTCAGGTGGGTCTAGGATTCCAACCCTTGGGACCCATTGATGTTTCACTTCCTCTTGCCACCACATAGACAGACTCTTTCCCTGATCAGTCTATGATCGACAAAGCCACCATATTCATTGAGAGGATTCATCACATCCGCCAACAGGTCCAGGATATTTTGCAGAAATCCAATACTAAGTACAAGCAGTGCCATGATAAACACAGGGTACCACACCAATTTCAGGTTGGCAACAAAGTCTGGTTACATTTGCAGAAGGAGCATCTCACTGGGCCCCGTTGGAATCTCCGGCCACTTCGTGATGGGCCTTACACTATCACCAAGGCTGTGGGTAGCAATGTGTTTGAGCTCAACACTCCACCCTTCCTTTCTCTGCATCCAGTATTCAATGTGGACCTCCTTTGGCCATATTTTCCACCATTATTGGACACCTCTAAGATTTTCAAACAAACGAAACCAATAGAGCTCAACCCTGATTGCATGGAACAAGCATCCACTGATTAGATAGTGGACACACAGTTCAAGGGCACTCGCCAACAACAGAT
Organism: Picea mariana; assembly: GCA_032191745.1. Lineage (NCBI taxonomy): Eukaryota > Viridiplantae > Streptophyta > Pinopsida > Pinales > Pinaceae > Picea > Picea mariana. The sequence continues at coordinate 6,399 of JASDQU010239905.1, forward strand.
CCAGCTTTATCGGGTTGTCAAGGCAAGGCAACTCATACACCAAGGGAAGTAGCTCACCTAGGGCCAAATCTAGCAGAAGTTTCCTCACTTGATGGGGGAACTCAATGCAATGGATACCATTTCCTCCTAAGGGGGAAGGATTGATCCAAATGGATATTGGTGGCCACCCACCTATTCCAACTAGCTCCTCGTGTCCATTTTTATTCAGCACATCTTTCAATACTGCTTTATAATTGTGAGTTCTACACTTCTGGGGATATCTTAAGCCTCACACATTCTTCAGGTGGATATGGGTGGAATCTTGCCTAATCCAAATGGCCTATTTTGTATGTTTTCATGTCATCACATCTTGTTGTACTTTCAGGGCTGTTTTGAGGCCCTAAACATTGTTTTTTTGACTCTCCATAGTCAGACTACAGATGGAATCAAGGCCTAATGGAGGAATGTGTATCTCTCTGAAAGACCTTTCCAATGGGCTATCACGTGCCTAAAACGGAGGTCATGTGCAAAATTTATGACCCCAGGAAGTTGAGGTACCAAATTTCACCAACTTACCCATAGGGCCCACATGACTTTTGGCGTTTCACCTTCTAGGGTTAGGTTTTTGGATGTCTAGGGTTTTGGAATTCCTGAGTAATATGAAAAGGGCCTATGGAGCCTCATTTTAAAACATTATTCTTAGATGGATGCGCATAGAAGCCACATCTCTTCTCAGATATAGTTACCACCATTCGAGCAAGTTTTAGTTCTATAGTTTTACATTTTCAACCTATTTCATTATTTAATAGAATATATTGTTCACTGAATATTTGTGTTATTCTTCCTATCTCTGTGCTTATGGTATTCAGTCTATAATCATTTCATTCCTCTCCTAAATCCATATCAGTGGTATCAGAGCGGTCTGCTCTTCATTTATTTTTCTTCGTGCATGTCCCCGACAAGTTCTAAGTACAAGCAGTTGGGACTCAAACCAATCGATCCATTACCAAATCAGTCGCGTCGAGCCCAAAAACAAACCCATGGGAGATGAAAAGAAATATGATGGAGCAGGAGATCCTATTAAAATGTTTCTCGAGGAAGCCCTCGCATGACAAAGGAACAAAATGATGGACACAGATCTTTCGACGGTTTCCCACATGAGAAGCATCTTCATCAGGAGGCCATGCAACCCCCTTCAAGGTACAAGTAAATTTTTATATTCCATTATTTGAAGGACTGATAGATGCAGATGTTGTAGATAAATGGTTAAATCTGCTCGAAGAATATTTTTCAATCCACAATTTTTTCGATCGGGAAAAGATCCCTTTTTCACTCCTCAAGGTCGTTCCCCATGTTAAAGATTGGTGGGATACCTACTCTGAGCAAAGGGTCGTGGAGGAATCTGAAATTTTTGTGGTGGCCCCTACATGGGATTCCTTCTGATATGCCATTAAAGAACAGTACTACCCTATTGGAAGCTACGAGGACTAGTACACCAGATGGACCACCCTATGTCAAGAAAGGGACCAGATAGTACCATACTTCACCAATATTTTCCATACCCTTCACGCCAAATTGGGTATCAAATATTATGAGCGTCATCTGGTGCTCAAATACCACAGTTGTTTGCATATATACATTCAAATAGAATTGAAGTTTCTGGACATCGCTTCATTGGGCACAACTTATAGATATGTTGTCAAGATCGAGCAGAAATTTAAGTAGAAACGATGAGAGTTTGGATCTGCAAACCCCTCACAGCCGAAGCAGGGAAAAGGCAACCCAAACCCACACAGCAGGGGACCAAGTCGGGATGTCTGCCCTTAGGAAAATCCGTCCAAGTTGCAACACAAGAAGGGCAATGAGAAGCCGAAGAAGGACACGATAAAATGGTGTGAGTACCATAAAAGTCCTTGGCACAACACCGACGAATGTCGCTCCAAGAAGTCCCTCGTGGTCGAGCTGAAGGCTTCCAATTCAGAGGTTGATTATGATTCTGAGTCAAATTCTGAAGGACATAATCATATTATCGATGTTGAACCCAATGCCACGGTTGCTACCACCAAAGTCCATCCAAGCGAACCAAAAGAACCAGAGGAAGGGGAACACCTCTTTCACTCGCAGATGTGGGTCAAGGGGGCTCTGATTCACTTCATTATTGACAGCGGTAGTCAAAAGAACTTGATTTCAGTAGAGTTTTTCAAGAGGCTCAACCTGCCAACAACACCGCACTCGCAACCCTACACCATCGGTTTGCTTCGTCAAGGAAGAGATCTTCGTGTCAGCCAACAGTGTCGCCTGTTCTACGACATCAATCCTTTCAAAGATGAGGTATTGTGTGATATTTATCCCCTTGAAGTTTGTGATGTTCTTTTAGGAAAACCATATTTTTGGAAGCGTCATGTTGTGTATGAGTCTATACCATGCATTGTTATTATTACTTTGGGTAGACAATTGTACAGGATCCCAAAGGTGGCACCACCTACTGTTATTTCTTTAATCTCTGCTCAGCAATGCAGTAAGGTCATTTCACAGACCAGGAAGTTTGTCTTCTTTATGATTCATTCTTACAGTAAGTAGAAGGTTTCCGCCATATCTGTGGCCTCTACACAATACCTCTCTTTGCAGCAGAAGAAGGACGGGACTTGGCGACTCTACATTGATTACAGAGCCTTAAACAAAATCACAGTTAGGAAACGTTATCCCATTCCTAGGATTGATTACCTTCTTGACCAACTCAAGGGGTAAAAGTTATTTAGCAAGATTGACCTAAAGTCTAGCTACCACCAGGTTCTCCAAACCAACAGATGTCTCGAAGACATCCTTCAACTCTAAGGAAGGTCTCTACGAATGGTTAGTCATGCCCTTTGTCTTAACAAATGCACCAACCACTTTCATGAGGCTGATGGATGATGTATTGAGACCCTTCACCAACTCCTTTTTGGTAATATATTTGGATGACATCCTCATTTTCAGCAGAACGTGGGAGGAGCACATGTGGCTTATTCAGCAAGTTTTGAGCACTCTACGGCAGCACAAGCTTTATGCCAACTTGGAAAATGCTCTTTTCACATGAACATGGTCCAATACTTGGGCTACATTATTGATGAGCATGGGATACATGTTGATCCAGCTAAGATGCAAGTCATTTGTGACTGGCCAACCCCAACCACACTGATCGAGCTCCAAAGCTTCTAAGGACTTGTCAATTTTTACCGACGGTTCGTTTTGGGATTATCCCATATTTCCTGGGCCATCATCCAAGTGACCAAGGGCAGTGGTAGGACCAAGTTCGTGTGGGGGAAGTAGCAACAATGAACATTTGATGATATGAAACATCATTTGTGCTCAGCTCCAGTACTTGCCTTTCTTGATCTGCAACAACCATTCGAGATTGAGACTAATGCATCTGATTATGTTGTGGGCACAGTTCTCACTCAATACGGGCATCTGGTGGCATACCATAGTGAGACACTCTCTGATATTGTCCATAAATACCCCACCTATGACAAGGAAATGTATTCCATTGTACAAGCTTGTCATCAATGGAAACATTACATTATGGGGACAGAGATGATCACACACACGGATCACAAGCCTCTGTATTTCATACAGACACAAGGGAAATTTCAGAATGACCACCATCAAAAGTGGTCCACCTACATGCAGCAGTTCCATCTCAACATCAAGTATAAGACTGGTATCTCCAATCATGTCTCTAAATTACTCATTCGGCCTCATGTGGCTGCACTTACCATTGTTCTCCATTCCTGTGGACATGAAACATCGGAGTGGCCCCAACCTTACCAGCAAGATCTGGACTTCGCCACCACATATCAGCTCTTGGGTATAGGCACCAATATCATTGATTTTCACATTCAGGATGGACTCTTATGCCACCTGGGCCATCTATGTGTTCCTACAATCGAGCGTGCAAAGATTATTTGGGAGGCCCACTGCATTCGGGTGGCAGGACATTTTGGTGCAAAGAAAACTGTGGTCGTCCTTCAAAAACATTTTTATTGGCCAATAATTCAACTGGACGTTAGCAGGTATATCATATATTTCACTGTCTGCACCATTTCTAAGCCGGCCATCAAGAAGCAATGCTTATACACCCCTCTTCCTATTCCTGAGAATTCATGGGAGTCCATCTCCATGGATTACATTTATGGTTTGTTGTCCACCAAGCACGGAAATGACCGCGTGTTTGTGGTCATTGATCGGTTTTCGAAGATGGCCATCCTCATAGCCTTTAAAAATACTATCACAACGGTCAGTATTTCCAATTTCTTCTTCAAATGAGTTTGGGATCACTTTGGGATACCACGGACCATCATCTCCGACCGAGACAGCAGGTTCCTCAGCACCTTTAGGTCAAGTCTCTTGTCCCTGTTGGACACCAAGCTCACAAAATCCACTTCTTTCCACCCCCAAACCGAGGTCATCAATCAAATGATTGTGCACATCCTGTGCATGTACAATTCGAATCATCCCCACACATGGGACGAGGGTCTCCCATATGTCCAACACAGTTACAACAGCACTCTCCATAGTTCCACCATCCATGGCCCATTTCAGGTGGGTCTAAGATTCCAACCCTTGGGACCCATTGATGTTGCACTTCAGCTTGCCACCGCACAGACAGACTCTTCCCCTTATCAGTCTATGATCAACAAAGTCACCAGATTCATTGAGCGGATTCAACACATCTGCCAATAGGTCCAGGAGATTTTGCAGAAATCCAATGCTAAGTACAAGCAGCGCCATGATAAACACAGGGTACCACACCAATTTCAGGTTGGCGACAAATTCTAGTTACATTTGCAGAAGGAGAGTCTCACTGGGCACCATCGAAATCTTCGGCCACTTCATTATGGGCCTTACACTATCACCAAGGCTATGGGTAGCAATGCTTTTGAGCTCAACACTCCACCCTTCATTGGTCTGCATCTAGTATTCAATGTGGACCTCCTTCGGCCATATTTTCCACCATTATTGGACACCTCTGAGATTTTCAAACAACTGACACCAACATAACTCAACCCTGAATGCATAAAACAAGCATCCACTGATCAGATAGTGGACACACAGGTCAAGGGCACTCGCCAGCAACAAATCCATCTTTATTAGGTTGTCAAGGCAGGGAAACTCTTACACCAAGGACAGTGGCTCACCCGGGGCCAAATCCAGTAAAGGTTTCCTCACCAGATGGGGGAACTCAACACAATGGAGACCATTTCTTCCTAAGGGGAGAGGATTGATCCATATGGATATTGGTGGCCACCCACCTATTCCAACTGGCTCCTCGTGTCCATTTTTTTTGGCACGTCTTTCGGTACTGCTTTATAATTGTGAGTTCTACACTTCTGGGGTTGTTTGAAGCCTCACACATTCTCAAGGTGGATACAGGTGGCCTCTCGCCTAATTCAACTAGCATATTTTGTATGTTTTCATGTCAGAACATCTTGTTGTACTTTCAAGGTTGTTTTAAGTCCCTAAAAATTTTTTTTTTTACTCACCACAGTTATACTATAGACATAGTTAGATTCTAATGGCATAATTTGTAGCTCTCTGAAATACCTTTCCAACGGGCCATCACACACCTAAAACGGAGGTCGTATGAAAAATTTATGACCCTAGGAAGTTGAGGTATCAAATTACACCAACTTACCCATAGGGCCCACATGAATTTTGGCGTTTCACCTTCTAGGGTTAGGTTTTTGGATGTCTAGGGTTTTGGAATTCATGAGTAATATTAAAAGGGCCTATGGAGCTTCATTTTAATCCATTATTCTCATACGGATGCACGTAGCAAACACATCTCTTCTTAGAGATAGCTACCACCATTCGAGCAAGTTTCAGTTCTGCAGTTTTACAGTTTCAGCTTATTTCATTATTTAATAGAAGATATTGTTCATTGAATATTTGTGTTATTCTTCCTATCTCTTTGCTTATGGTATTTAGTCTTTAATCAGTTCATTCCGCTCATAAATCTGGATCATTGAAGGAGTTCATCTAGCAATATTCAAGTTGATCCAAAGATTGATCCTTCCATTGAAATTGATGTTGCATGTATTCTGATAAAAGAGACTAGGCCTTCATTATGACTTGTCTAGGGTTTTTGGTTTCTTCATTAAAAATCATTTTTTTTTGTGCTAACCGGATGCTCCAACATATATATTTGGGAAGGGCTTCCCAATAAAATTTAAAAATGAGATTTTTATTAAATTTCCCTTTGTAATGGATCCCCCATCGAGAGAAGAAGTCAACACAAGATTGTGGCCAGCTGAACCTATGACCGAAGATACCCAAAGCATGACACCATGCCTCCTTCACAAACTACCATTCGATAAAGAGATGATGTATGGTGTCCTCTTCATTTTTACACATAACACGGCAGGAGGGCCCACATATTCCTCTCTTTTTTAATTTCTCAATTGTGAGGATTTTTTTATGCACCAAAAGCCAACAAAAGAAGTTGATCTTTGGGATTCCATCATTGTTCCAAACAATGGTCCACATGCTAGAACATGGTTGACAGTGAGATGCTTCATATAACATTAAATACCCTTTGTTTATTGTATAGTGAACATTGCCCCATCCACGAGCATATTTTATTCTTCGATTAAGAAGAGAACATCCCTGCAAGGTAGAAATAAACATGTTAAATAATGGAAAACGATGGGAAGGGGGGTGAAGCTCTGCCCAACTGATCCAAGATCCATTTTTGGACCATGAGGATAGATCTAATAGATAACATAGGCCCTGAGCTTCCAGCTAGCCATGGAGAGGGACAAGAGGCTGGAACTGGGCATGTTGATCAAACTCAAAGATTTTGTCTTCCCAAGGGTTTATCCAACGATTATTTCCAGAGATCCAATTCAAATTTTCTATAATGAGTGGCTTGGATGCAAGTAGAAGTTTAAATATAAGCAATCCAAAGTTAAATTTCCACTGAAAATCCAAACATCTAATCGTTGAACCAATGAAATACTTCTTCCATAGAGCTTGCTTCCACCACGCCATGTTCCCTGTGACCAGTCTCCACAAAATCCTAGCTCCCATAGCATGATTCATGAGTTTTTGTTCCCTTATACCCAACCCACCATGAGTCTTGTTTTTTGTGACATGGTTCTTGTTGACAAGATGAAATTTGTATGGTTCGAATTCCCACCCTGCCATAAAAAGGACTTTCTTTTTATAGATATTTGTTTTTCTATACATTTGGGAGCCAAAATGACAGAGCGTTGATATAGAGGGAAGGATGAGAGAACATATTTTATGATAATAACCCTTTCTGTCATATTTAACCATTGTGAACCCCACTGTGTGAGTTTCCTGCTTATTTTCTCTAGAATTTGTTGCCAAATCTGTGTATCGGAGGGTTTGAGAGAGATGGGGATTCCTAAATATCGAAAGGAAGTCTAGTTTTCTACCAGAGGAAACTGAAAAACTGGTGTTATTGATCTCATAACCCAGGGTGAAGTGTTCCACCCATATACTTGATGTTTTATGTTTTTTTCATCTCCTCTAGAAGCATCAAGAAAGGAATCCAAAGTGATTTTGAATCTTGCTTCTATAGTGACTGAGGTGCCCCCAAGTAATAAGGTGTCATCCGCAAATTGGGAATCATTCATATTCTTAACTCCTCTTATTATCTATAGACCACAAAAAATCCCAGGATCTATTTCTTGCTCAATTGTTCTGCTTAAAGCTTCAACCACCAATACGAAAAGAAGGGGGGGGAGTAGGCATACTTGACAGAGACCCATGCTGGCTTGAAACAATTTTGAGGGTCTACCATTCACTAGAGGCACTATCCATGGGTTTTTAATGCAATTTTCCACCCAATTAATAAAGGAAGCATTGAAACCAAACCACTCCAATACCTTATCCAAGTGGATATCAGTGGACACCCACCTATTCCAATTGGCTCCTATTGACAGTTTTTAGTTCAGCACATTCTTTTGTAATTATTTGTAATTGTGGGTTCTACACTTTTGGGACTATTTGTATCCCTAAACAACTTACAGGTGGACATTGGTGGCCGTCCACCTAATCCAACTGGCTTATTTTGGATGTTTTCATGTCAGCACATCTTTTTGTACTTACAAGGTCATTTTGGGGCACTAAACAATGTTTTTTTGGCTTGCCACAATCAAACTGCAAATAAAGTCATATTTTGTTGGCATAATGTGTATTTCTCAAAAATACCTTTCCAACGGGCTATCACGCTCCTAAAACGGAGGTCATATGAAAAATTACGACCCCGGGAAGTTGAGGTACCAACTTACCCATCGGGGCCCACATAAATTTTGGCGTTTCATCTCCTAGGGTTAGGTTTTTGGATGTCTAGGGTTTTGGAATTCATGAGTAATGTTAAAAATGCATCTAGAGCCTCATTGTAATCATTCTTCTCAGACAGATGCGTGTAGCAGCCACATCTCTTCTAAGAGATAGCTACCACCATTCGAGCAAGTTGTTTTCAGTTCTGCAGTTTTACAGTTTCAGCCTACTTCATTTATTCAATAGAAGTTATTCTTCACAGAATATTTTTTTATGTTCTCCATATCTCTATGTTATTTTATTCAATCTATTATTCATTTTTTTCCACTCATAAATCCGGATCAGTGGTATCAAAGCGGTCTGCTCTTTATTGATTTTTCTTCGTGCATGTCCCCAACAAGATCTGGGTACAAGAAGTTGGGACTTGAACCAGTCGAGCCTTTGAAATATTGATCATGTTGATCCCGACAACAACCATTGGGGGATGAAAATAAATATTATGGAGTAGGAGATCCTTTTAAAATGTTTCTCGAGGAATCCCTTGCGCGACAAAGGAACGAAATGATGGACAACTTTGCACAGATCTTTCAATGGTTTCCCACAAGAGACACATCTTCATCAAGAGGCCATGCAACCCCCTTCAAGGTATAGGTAAATTTTGATATTTCATTATTTGAAGGACTAATATATGCAAATTTCATAGATAAATGGTTGAATCTGCTCGAAGGGTATTTTATTATCCACAATTTTTTCGATAGGGAAAAGATTACTTTTGCACTCCTCAAGGTCGTCCCCCATGTTAAGGACTGGTGGGATACTTACTCTGGGCAAAGGGCCATAGAGGAATCTGCAATATTTGCAGTCTTCCCCACATGGGATTCCTTCATGCATTCCTTTAAAGAATAATACTACCCTATTGGAAGCTACGAGGACAAGTACACAAGATTGACCACTCTGCGTCAGGAAAGGGACCAAACAATACTAGATTTCACCAATATTTTCCATACCCTGCATACCAAATTGGGTATCAAAGACTCTGAGCGATATCTGGTGCTCATATACAGTGGTTTTCTGCATAAATACATTAAAATAGAAAGGGATTTTCTGGACATCGCATCATTGGGTATGGCTTATAGATATGTTGTCAAGATCGAGTAGAAATTTAAGCAGAAGAGGAGAGATTTTGGATCTGCAAACTCCTCATAGCCGAAGCAGTGAAATGGTGGCCCCAACCCACAAAACAAGGGTCAGAGAAAAGATGGTCACTCTCAGGAAAACTATTCCAAGCTGCAACACAAGAAGGGTAATGGGAAGTCGAAGAAGGACACGGAAAAATGGTGTGAATACCATAAAATCCCTTGGCACAACACCAAAGAATGTTGTTCCAAGCAGTCAATGGTGGTCGAGATAAAATATTCCGAGTCAGAGGTAGATTCTGACTCCGAATCAAATCAAGAAGGAGGGAAGTGGATTATCAATGCTAAAACCAGTGCCACTTTTGCTACCACCAAAGTCCAGCCAAGCGAACAAGAAGAACTAGAGGAAGGGGAACGCCTCTTTCACTCACATATGTGGGTGAAGGGGGATCCACTTCATTTCATTGTCGATAGTGGAAATCAAAAGAAATTGATCTCAGTAGAGGTCATCAAGCAGTTGGACCTTCCGATGACACTACACCTGCATCCCTACACCATCGGTTGGATTCTCCAAGGAACATATCTTTGTGTCAACCAACAGTGTTGGTTTCCCTACGGCATTAAGCCTTTCAAAGACAAGGTATTGTGTGATGTTTCTCCTCTTGAATTTTTTTATGTTCTTTTAGGAAAACCATATTTGTGGAAGTGACATGTTGTGTATGAGTCTAGACCCCGCAGTCTTATTATTAATTTGGGTAGACAATTATACAGGATACCAGAGGTAGCGTTGCCTACCATTATTTCTTTAATCTTTGCTAAGCAATGCAATAAGGTCATTTCACATACTGGGAAGTTTGTCTTCTTTGTTGTTGGTTGTGGAGCCTGATTATCTTCCTGATTTAGAGGTCCTTGCTTTCAGCCATGTTTATACCCCATGAAGTATTTAC
>JASDQU010239907.1:4449-16864 GCA_032191745.1 Picea mariana
AGAAGAGCAGGGAAGAGGGGGTAGAGAGAAAGGGAGAGGGATATAGAGAGGGGGAGATAATGAGAGAGACATAGGGAGAGAGTGGTTGGAGAGAGAGAGAGAGGAAGATATATGGAGGGAGGGAAAGAGAATGGGGAAGAGGGGGTGAGGAGAGAGAGAGAGAAATATTTTTTCTAAAAAGGAACGCGCACACTTTCTTGTTCCTAATAATGTAGGTGTTCTTTAGGAATGCATGTGCATTCCTAAAGTGTGCATGCATTATTTTAATTTAATTTTTTTTTAGGAACGTGTGCACATTCCTTAACACATTGTTGAGGAAAAGGTATGAGGAACCTCACTCCAAAATTTTTGAATATTACTTGGCTAGGGTAAGATAATTGGGATTATCACCTGGGGTTTATAGCCTTAGACAAAATTATCAATTGATTCTCAAGTAATAATTACAAGGAATCAATATTGTTCTTTTTTTGTAATTAAACTATGCAAAAGAAGAAATATAAATAAAATATATATGTACTATATTGAGATTTAAATAAAAAATGAAATGCAAATATGAAAGTAATATTAGATATTACACATGTGAGATCAAAATCAACAAAGTTGTTTTAATAATTTCACTCCAAGTTACAATCATAACCTTTTTTTCAAACCCCTATGAGGGTAAGGACCAAGATTAGATTTATAAGTCTTCAATGGGAACCATACAAAAAGACTATGACAACGAGTGAATACTAAGACTAAAAATATGGATCATCTTAGCCACGAAAGTATCATCAACTGACTCTGCAAAATATTCCCTATCAATAATGAAAACTAATTCATGAACATATAGGAATACATAGACTGCCAAGACAAATGATCAACCTTTCTAGAATAAGATGTTGAATAATATATCTCAATCTTTGAATCTTGTTATCTTCAATAAGACCCTACTATCAACAAAAAGGTTAACATTCTATGATAACTCAAAATGAATGAAATTAATTAATCTCACAAGTTTAAGAGTATACCTTTATCATAAAATTATTTCCTTGTTCTCTCTCTCTCTTGTTCCTTCCTTTGATCATCTTTTATCTTCCTCAAAAGAAGTTGTGGTAGTTTAAACTACCTTTAGTTAATTTATACTTGACTTAATATTAGTTAGGGACAATAATAATAATAGTAATAATAGGTAAAGGGTTCATTAAATAATAACTAATAGGTGGGACCCCTAATCCTTTTAGTCCTTGTAAGTTTGATTTCCTCCTTCTTTCTCCATAATTTATTTAAATAATAAATCATGCCACCTCATACATATGCACAAACAATCTCATTTATCATCCTCTTGTCTCTCCCGAAATGTATTTTTCACCATGAAAAGCAATTATTGATTGGTTTTCCAAAAATGAAGATGATAGTATCAAGTTATCCCAAAAGTAAAAACATAAACAAATTGTTCACCACCATAAACAAACATAAATATCAAAATCCATATTTATTGTGTGAAGTAGTCTGCGTCTTCTCACTGCCTGTTGCCCTTCCTTCTTTGTTTGTTGAATGAGCCTTTTGAGTGAGTGGCTGATTGGATACCTGAGGATGAATTTCACTTAGATATGGATATGATTCATTGATGTTTTGGGCATGTGAGGTCACTAACTGAGAGGAGTTATCAGATGACTTGGAATGAGTGACCTCTTTTTTACCCTTTCTTGACATAGTCTCATGGATGGTTGTCTTGAGTATTTTACTTGCATGAGAGGATTGAACAAGGAATGAAACATGATCAATATATTGGGCATGTTGTTTGAGTGGAGGTGGAGGTGGAAATGGAAATGAAACCGTGCTCCAGTCATCATGATGAACTACAGGGGAATAAACAATATCTTTCTAGCCATCATTGATAGGAACCTCTGGCTGGGGGGACACATGAGCTGGAACATGGACATTAAAAAAAAAAGAGTGGGGTTGGAAATGAGGCCTTTCTGGTCTAGGATGAGTTTGAAACACTTCTTGTCCCACTAAGTTAAAGAACCCATATTGAAATAGTTGATTCAACTCTTGAGGATCAACATCAAAATGAAACGAAAAATATAGGTCTCTTGTTGTCTCTTTGCCAAAAATTGTTTCTATATCTACCCATGCCTCCACCATGGCTTCCTCTGCTAAAGAAACTCATTGTCTAAGGAAAACTTAGATTATAATATGAAACAAGAAATACTAATCAACCATCAATTTACTTGCCTAAAACTAAATTTAAAATATTGGCTCTTATTAGTTCACACACTAGCATGCATGCAATTAATCCATTACTCTGCATGTAACAATCATATTAATTCTTAGAACATGGATTTTTAATGAAATATGGGATGTGACTGGATTTGTAATAAATGAAAATTCGAATGCATGAAAGGGAAATAATGGTTATTGTTCTAAACAAGATTAATTATTAATCTAAGATCATGTTTATAATCATACCATATTCACTCAATTGTTGATTTCATTAATATTGATCACTATTCCTATTCAAAATCTCCTCTTAACATTTTTTCCAAATTAACAGGGCTTCTAAACAATCACATTTTATTTTAAAACAGAATATGGGAATAAAAATTATTTTGGGAAAAATGAGGGCTTTATAATTTTTGTAAAGTGAAATTATGGACAGGAAATGAAAATGATCAATATTATTTTCTGTAGACAACTTATCAACCACAAATCATCAACTAGTGTGAACAACTCCAAGCCTCAAAATATAACCCTGTACCTTTTCCTATTGATTTTTTGGGAGTCCAATTCATTAATCAAATGTATTAACAACATTTTGAAATTCCTCATAAGTTCGTGTAAGACCATATACAAACTCTTAAAATATATCCATTTAAACTATGTTTTACCAAAAAATTGTATCCATGGCATTCATCACAACAACAGCATGAATCCAATCAAACATCAACCCAACAAGGAACAAGCTAAATTTGATCGAATTATTTGAAATAATTCTCATCTATGTTTACATATTGATTGTTTAAACAATGTCAAAACCTGGGTGTCTTCAAAATAGTTGTAAACAGTGAGATTTACAACCAATATTCCAACCAATATGTTGATGGGTCCTAGATCCCTTTAGTTCAATAGCAGGAACCAAACCCACCACTGAGACCCAATTAGACTTTGCAGTGTTTAATAGTGGAATGGTTCTCCAGATATTGCGATCCGGCCAATTAATCGATGAGATTTTTGTTTTCTTGCGAAGGCGTCTCCTTCAGTTTGGACTTTCTCTTTTTGTATTTTTCTCTTAGGTGGGACCGATATGAGATGGAAGCTGGTATAAACCAACTTGGCAAAAAAATAGGAAAAAGGTTCTAAATACTGGAGAAGAGGTTGATCTTGGGATAACCCGATACTCAAGCATGCAGACAACAATTCTATACCACGGGCCTAGTACTAATACGTTAACCATGTCAGTATCCAATTAATTACTGAGATACAAATCATCATAAAGAAAACACATATGCGATGAGATAATGGAAAGAAAAATAATTACCTATGTTAATCATCCATCACATAATAACACAACAATTCATCTCCATCATTAAAGAAAAGAACTATAAAACATTGCATCAGATAACTTAACAATAGATTTAATATATCTTACTCATTACAGCATCCATTCATGAGACGAGATAGGAAATAGTTCTTCTCCACATCTAATCACACATGCATTTGATGAAAATATAAACTTGTCTCTAGTCCAGAAGGACTTCTCAATTAAGGGTAGCTCCAAAATAATTCTTAACAAACCAGAAAAGAGAGTTTCTTGCAACAACCATCGACCTCTAGCTAATCGGTCGATGCTCTTATTTATAACATAAAAATAACTAAAAATAACGGCTAAAGTGCAATTAAGAAAAAAAAACTCGCCACGTGGCATTCTCTCCTAACAGTTTTCTAACAGATGTCTCAAGATATCACTTTAAAAGGGTGACTTTTCTCATACTCCAACCAACTGATGAACAACTCCTCGCATGTGTTTGTGTATGGGAACCTGTGTTGTTCCATCGGGGCTGTGTAGATTTCTCTTATCTTTATTGCATGCACCCACTACTTAACTAGACTTGCACTCAACTGTTCCAGCATAGCCCGAGCTCTGATCGGGTGTTCCATAAATTGTTGCACCTGTCCTAGCGCTGTGTCAATCACCTTTGCTAGTATTTTGTCCCATGAGGAATCTTGCTTAGTGTGCAATTCGACTATGTCACACAAGTCCATAAAGTCATCGGGCATGCCAAACTCGGGCAGTCCGATATCCTTCATTTCCTTGTTGATTTTACCCCATCATTTCTTGCATTTAGCCCACTTCTCTTGAATTTTTCGGTGTGGTTCCCGAGAAATTTTCTCCTAATATTTGGCTGATTTCTTTATGCAATCAATACTTCTTTCGTTCAACACACATATGCCATGTTCTTCTTTATCTTGACCTTGTTGGACTGTACCAATGTAGTCGACTCTCTCCACAGCTTGTTGCGCCTTTTTGTACCACAACTCCATATCCTTGCACGTCGCGAGTGCCATGAGAGTATCTTCCTAGAGCTTGGCTATCTTCATGGTGAAAAGGTGCCACTCGTTCATGAACTTTCTATAGGCCTCTTTGAACTCGCTCCTCAGGTACACTGCAGCTTGTGTGGTGTCCTGATAGTACTTAGCCAGGTGTCGCAAATTTTCTAGTTCCTTCAGGGTGGTGGCCAGCTCCTTTTCATCCCGTTTAGGTTTGTCCAGGGTGGCATCTGTGATTTCCATCCCTGTACCGATGAGCTCGGATGTTTTAGAATTTTCTATGTTGATCAGATGTTCCTCTGTGCTGATGAGGATGGAGCGGTCTAAGGTAATCCTATTTTTCTTTGTGGTCCATTGGACGATAGCCTTCATTTTTCTATCATAATCTATAGAATGGATATCGGATACCTCGTCCATAGGTTCAAGAATCTGTTGATCCCCCCATGTTAGTGTATTTCCCAGACTTCCAGTGGTATATACTTGTTCAAGATCAGGTTCTTGAACTCCCTAGTTATGCTCTGAAGGCCCAGCTTATGTCTAGCACTCATCGGGGTTTTGAGCACCGATTGAAATAGAGGCATTGGGGATAGACTCGATACTTACTTGTTCACCAGTCATTGAAACGTTGATTTCCTACTGCAGTGCTCCTTTCTCTGACTCGTCCAACCCTGTCTCGTTCTTCAGACTGTCCTTTTCAGTTTTCAGTGCATCGAGTAATTTAGTGTCTAGGGTACTCTTGGCTTCCTTTTCCTTTTGTGGGAACTCCTGGGTTTGGACCTTGAGAATAGGAGAAGACGTCTTCTCGGGTCCCTTTTCTTCTTCAATGCACACAAGGATTTTGAGAGATGCTTATGGGATTTCATCATCATCGTATATCTTTATAAACTCGCTCAAGGGGTTTGATGTGCTTGTTTCCACTGATACTCGAACTATTTCTGGCTGAGTCGCCACACCTGTCGGCAGTCCAGCTGGTGGCATGGTGAATTCAAGGTCATCCAACCCGAAAATTTCATCAATATCTACAAATTCAGGGTCGCTTGTACCCACCTGGCTTCTCTCTGGGTTATAGACAGGGGATCCTATCATTTCTGATAGGTCTGGATCATCTTGTAGTTGATCAAGCACCCGTTGTGCCTGTTCTAACATGAGCAATCCAATTTCCCACGCATCCTGTGCCAAATGGATATCTCTTCCTTGCATTGGGGATATAAAGGGGGCTTTGGCTACTTCGGATGTTATCCTTTCTTCTTTGTCCCTGAGATCCTGTTGAGCCGATTGTTCTAGGGTTGTCACTTGTTCATCCAAGCTCATGGCCTTGAACCTGGTCATCTTAGGATCAACCATCCTTGCCACCACCTCATCCCAGTCTTGAGCATTTTTGGTGAATACCTCATCTTCAAATTTGTCATGGGTGTAGAGCCAACATGACGATACTTGTTATGCATGCATCAAGACTAGACCCTTTGGGTCATGTTTGCGAAAGCGGCCAATCTGGAATCGGAACTCTAATTGACTCGCTCCTTCCTTATTGTCTTGAGCGGTGTCTTTTACCATGTAGAAACCTATATGGAATCCATAAGGTATGAATTCTTGCTTCTTATCTTTTACCAGAGTAGCATTGTAATATTGCAATATGGTTTGGTAACAGATTTCCCCTACTACTAATTGATCAGGAACATACACAGGTAAAAGGTGTGGTGCTCCAGTGGCTCTGAAAACTCTGATGTAGGTATCATTCTCATCCATGTACCAGTGACCTACCTTTGATATCATCTTTTTGGCCATGGCCGATAGTCTTGGGCACTCTTTCTTGAAAAGAAAAAAAAGAATGTGTGCGATGAATTGATCGCAGATGAGGGAGTATGATTTTTTGTACCTGTTTTCCCATAGGACGTCGAAGTAAAAGTGGACCAAGAGTTCTTAGGCGTGCCATCTTAAGTTCATTACGGAAAGGAAATTTTTGGCACAGATGACATTCAATAGATAAGAATCCATGTAGAAGGATGGGGTTTCTTCTTCTTTCGGCATCTGGGCCTGTTGAATGCAAATGATCAACTGTTTCGAAATAATGGCACCCCAGTTAAAGCCTCTCCTAGAAATGGATACCATGTAAGCTAGAGGCATCCATGCCTATGAAAAACTAGAACAATCATTCTCCCCATACAAGCGATAAATGAGGGCCATTAGGTATATATATGGTTCTCTTAAGTTGGCCATCGAGTACTAGCTGGAGGTACAATTGGTGAAATTTTTATCCTCTCTCCACCACGAATCCATCACCCAGCTGGTGTCATGTTTCTCATAGAATATTATGACAAAATCGATGTTCATCCCCTCCTTCGGGACTCTGAGCTTGTAGTAATTTTGCACCACCAATGGAAGGAAAACTCCGACACACTCTCCATTGTCGTCATTAATCAAACATCTTTGTGTGTCGGTGTGGTCGATAAGCTACTTCAGGATTTCTATGCAAGGGAATATTGGATTTCTTCTCGCTACCATGTGTAGGTACGATCTTCAGATATTCAGAAAAATTTCATCGTTGAGCTTTCTCATATCGGGGTCGTTTCGTGGGGTATATTCGGGAAATTCTTCCCACTTGATCTTCTGGAAAAGTTCTCCCCAGTGCGGGAGTACTGCCTTGGTCCCTATGCTTTCCTTTGTGTCTCCAAGGGCCAGAGGTTGAATGAAAACCTCGTTGGTGGATGTCTCGATGACGGGCACTGTTATCAGGCTAATTTTTAAGTGAGGACACAAATCAATACCCCTAGCTTCACTATGAAACTAGAACAAAACAAGACAATACACTACTCTTTCCTTAGATTTCAATTATCAAATGAGAAATGGATCTAGGACATACCTTTTAAATATCGAAGATCCAACTTTTCCAATGCAATCCAAGCTCTTTCACGAGGCTTGTGGAGAAATATATGCAAATAAACACAAGCCAACGAAGATAAGAATAAAAGAGTCTATTTGATATGAAATTATGTACGTGATCAAGGAATCATACAATATGGCCAAATAACATTCATATATGAAATAAAAGCATGTATGTATTAAAGAATGCAGAAGAAATATATAATCAGATGCCTTGATGTCGTTAGGTTCCTTCCAACAATTCCTTGCTTCCTACACACTTCTACTCCATGGATTAAGAGATCATATATCTGATAGCTACTCACAATCTATCTTGACAAAGCAAATCTCAAAGCCAACATAGGCCCAAAAACTCCAAGCTACAAAAATTACTCAAACCCAATCAAGCTCAATATCAAGCCAAGCTAACTTTCTCCATGAGAGAGCCTCTCCTTTTATAAGTTGAACAGGATAAGGTGAGGAGGTTAGGATGATCCCACTAAATCATGAAAGTGAGTAAGATCCAAACCGTTCGGAGGCCACCTCACCATAGAAGCTTCTCCTTCTAGAAGCATTAAGAAGATGCTCGTTTTTCCCACATACAGGAATCATCACACCGTAGCTATAGTGCAGCCTACGATGATGTCATGGTCTAGATTTAGAGAAAGGTGTGACGATCAGGAATTGTTGCACCCTACGTATAGTGCAGCCTGCGACAATATTCCTTAATAGGATTTTTGCAAAGGAAAATACAACTTCTTCTCTTAGGCAAAGTTCTTCTCCCTTCTTTCTTCAGGAATTCAGGCCACTGACCCCTATGAAGGAAACAAATAGGTTTTCTTCATTAATGGTCATAAGGGTGACGAAAATAATGTGTAATAGAGAGCTCCCAAAAGTATGAAGTTAGAACAGAGGGATAACTGAAATACTTTGTCGAGTGTGTGTAGGAAACAAGGAACAGTCGATCGGAAACTTRCCAACAAACAAGGAAATACAGTACAATAATATATCTTCACTGAGGTAGGAATTTTTTTACTTATAATACAAATGACTCAAAGCATAAAAGSTRACATRTGAAGATCCATGTCAGGTAAGACAAGTCATGCCACCAAACATACACTATGGATTCATGCCAATATGACTCAAATATGAACATAGCCACCAAAAATACACCGTGGATGTATGTGTTAAAGACTCAAATTTGAACATAGCCACCAKACAYACATTGTGGATCTATGCAATGGTACAATATGAATATACTCCAATGCAACCTGAATCTATYAGAAAAGATCCAGGGTCTTCATCTCCACCACTCTATAGTACAAATCTAACCATGCAAATACATGTACTGAAGTCAAACATGGTAGAAACCACTTGATTACCGGTCATTAAGGAATATCGTTAACAAGTGCGAAGGAAATCACCATTAATGACAATGACTCCTAAGGTACATCGATACAATAAAATGGGTGTGAATTAATGAGTTGAATTCGAACACTTGGTGGAATCTCCCAATCAGGGATCAATAATGAAAACCCACTGTCAAGAGCGAGGAAACCTGCCATTGATGCATGCAAGTTCCAAGGTACCAATTAGTTTCTAAGTCTAATTTCTAGATAATGAGTTGAAGTCGATAGGAAAAGACTCGTCACAGGAGGGCCTTAATATATCCCCCATAAATGACACAAAACGGGTAACAAGATTTGAGGTAGATCGGAGTAACAAGTGATTCAGGACTGACTCAGGGATGGCTGACACAATACAAGTCTTAAGGACTGCAAAAATGGTTGACGCAATAGAAGGCTTTCTGGTTTGAACTTTTCTTTGAACATATTGATGACACGTCAACTGTCTTGGAAAAACTGACTCAACAATAGGGATCATAGAGCAATTTGTAATCTTATAAAGGGGTGTGATCAAGAGACAAGCATATTTTCCAACCTAGACACAAAGAAAGTGAAAGGGTTTCATGTTCAAAGGTTACTCTTCCATAGAATATAGGTTTAGATACATTTATTTTTCAATTTTTCCCCCACCATTTCTAGCGAGTACCTCTTTATTTTTACACAAGCTTGAGGAGGATAACATATTCTTGTGTATGTAAGCTCATCCTTAAGATGAGTCCTTCGTAGTATGTTTAACGAACCCTAGGAAGAAGTGGTTTGGTCCCATATGGGCCTTTCGATGTTTTTTTTACGAGTCCAAAGAAAGAAAACTCAGGGGTTTTTCATGTTTAGAGAGTTTGAAAAACACTTAAAGAAAACTCCAAAAGGTCATTTTTCGTAAGTTATTCTGATGAGACCAAAAAAGAGATAAACTACCACCCAATAGACATTTTCTTCAAATACTTTAACGAGCGTGAAAAGAACAAGATTGCTCGGAAATCGTTTCATGTTTAGATAGTATGAAAAGAGCTTAAAGGGAACTCCAAGGGGATCCTTTTTCGTATAACCTTTACGAGTCCGAAAAAGTGATAAAATTTTACTCAGTTACATTCTCAAGTATTTATGAGCACGAGAAAGAACAAATACTAAGCTCAGTAACTTATTCTCATGTATTTACGATCATGAGAAAGAACAAAGACTAATCTTGGGATTGTTTTAATTTTTACGCAAGCTTTAAAACAAAACAAAACAATGCTTGGGATAGATTTTATTTTTTCACAAGATTAAAACTAAACAAAAATATGCTTGGACCTGGTTTCATTTTTACACAAGCGTGAACCAGAGGAAACTATGCTTGAGGTAGGTGGTTTCATTTTTACACAATATTGAACCATAGAAAAATATGCTTCGACTTCCCAACACATAACACAGGGATGGTTGGTACTTAGCCCCCAGCTTAAGAAGCTAGCGACATAACTTCAGCATGAAGTCCAGCGGATGAAAGCATTTCCCCCCAAGCTTCATTTTTTCCAACTACAAAGGTGGATGAAATGAAGCTTCAAATACTAGACAAAGGACTTGACTCAAATAGAGAGGGGGAAAAATCTATTTCATTTTTTAACGATCTTGACACGGGAACAGGAACTATGCTCAAGAATCCAGGTTCAATCCCCAGATATTTGTTTCATTTTTTTAACGATCTTGACACAGAAATAGGAACTATGCTTGTAACCTCTATTTCATTTTTTAACGAGGTTGCCACAGAGACGTGAAAACTATCCTCGTAATTGGTTTCATTTTTTAATGAACTTGAAATTAGAAAACCATTCTCAAAGAGATTTTCATTTTTTAATGAGCTTGAAATCATAAAACCATGCTCAATAGACTCTCTTCTTTATCATCGCTTCCAAGAGGATTTTTCTCTGGAAGGACACCATTTCAAGGGACAAAACTAGGTCATGGCTTCCAAGATATCTTCATTTGAATAAAGAAACACACTCTSGAAGGAACACATGTCGAGGGCCGCGATAGGGGTAAGGATATCAGGCTCCAATAGCCCTACCRAAGATAACACCATGTCAACTACCRGATCTAAGTCACAAGATATTGATCTTACAATGAGAGGCTCATMTTCATCGATAGGTAAAGGCATGGGAGACAACACCACATAATTGAAATGTGGAAAGGGTGACACCGACTACATATAAGAACCGTTTAGGGAGGTTATTGGGTTGATGGTCAAGTCATGGCCAACAAACGAATGTTGATCAATAGTCACAATTATTCCATCGTGAGGGAAAGATATCACACGAAAAAGAGTGGACACAATAGCTATCATGGCATAGACATAATCTCTCCCAAGGAGTAAATCGAAATCCAAGGGGTCTTGGACTACCATGACGTCAATAAAGACAATTTTCCCTCCCAAAGTTACGGGAAACTGAGGAAGGATCCCTAAAGGGTGAATGGTTCTTCTGTTAAAATTAAACAGAGTCTACGTAATTGGAACAAGCTGAGGATAACCCAAATCTTCCCAAGCAATAGAGGACAAAATACTAACGGACGAACCTTCGTCTATCAGCGTTTGAGGAACGTCCTGACCACAAACTTGTACTGTAATCTTGAAAGGAATGTGAGAGGGAATACAAGGTCCAGTTAGCACACCCCAATTAAAACGGAAACATATGGCCTCATTACTTGGAGGGGGTTCCACGAGAGAAGGAGGAATTCCCCCCAGTAGGGTAGATTCTCTATCAACGAGAAAAATGTGAGCAATATCGGGTTTACTCTCTAGCGGGAGAGTGGGATCGATCGATGATGAGATCAGATCGACCACTTGGGTTGCATCCTCCAAGGGGAGAATGGGGTTAACGGATGGAAAAAGATCGATCGCTTGGGTTTCACTCTCTAGCAGGAGAGTGGGATTGACTGAGGATGGGATCGAATCAACCACTTTGTTAACTGTTTCAACTAAGGACATGACTAGATTCACTACATGATCAACCAAATTGATTGACGAAGGGACTGGATTGATCATTCCATCAACTACAAGTGGGTCAAGATTAAGGTTGTGATAAGCAGATGGAAGTTGGGGTTGTGAAACAATCATGTCTTCCAGTAATTTTGAGGCTTCGTCCATACGAGGGAAAAGGTGAGTTAGATGACGCCCTTTGCATAACATACATGGGAACTTGACTCTACTTTTATTCTTCCCAATGGTATCTTGACTAGTTTACGGGAGGTCATCAGCATGTTGTTCAGAGGCTGACAACATGGGTTGGTGAGGGTGCGTAGACCATGCTTCTATAACCTTGGATAGAGAAGGGAAATCCTTAATAAGATGGATACCCTTACAAATCCTGCAAGGGTACTTGGGCCTACGGGTTGCTTGGATGATCTTGGCATCATAAACACTCCCAGTATGATCAATAGTAACTAGTTTCTTTCCAACATGTCTGGTAGTGATTGGAATCTTAGAACCTTGTTTATTTTTCTTCTTCTTAGTATTCCTTTTGTTCTTCTTCTTATTAACCTAGTTACAAGCTTCATAGCTTTCACTCAGCGAAGAATATGAAACGAAAAAAGACCTTGCAAGTGAAGAAGGTGAAGAAGATCTTACTGGTGAAGAAAGTGAAGGA
>JASDQU010239909.1:0-14991 GCA_032191745.1 Picea mariana
TTCATTGACCAGTGATACGCTAACACGTGTCACTATGTGGTTGGCTTATATATTTGTGTTTGTATAAAATGGTTTGGCAGTCGCGGGGTTCGACCCCCGGATCTCCCCAAACACCAAAGTTTTCATAACACTACGCTAGCCAACATTCCCGCACATGTTCCTTGTTGTATATTTCGGTGCATATGTATTTATGTTTGGATTTTGTTCCATGTAGAAAAGGGGCGGGCCGGGGCTTACGCCCCGACCCATGGTTTCACTATAACACATATAACTGTATGATATGGCGCGGGGTTTGAATAGTCCACGGACTATATTATATATAACACATTGTAATATTAAAACGCACATATTGTATATTGCAATACATTGCAATATAACAATGCATATATGTTAACGTTTTCATATTAAAATGCGCGCGGGGTTTGTTAACCTTTGGTTTATATTTGTAACTCGTGGTTGGTCGGTGTATAACAGCGTGGGAGTTTTAAAAATGGGTTAACTACTTTGATGCCAAGCCTATGGTCGCGTGAGCAATATGACCCAGTGCYGAGGCGGTTAAGGGCTGGGCGCCCCTAACCGTTCTATGGTTTGGACCAGTGCGCGGTTGCGTATGGGTCTTTGTTTTTATGCTTTTAAGAGTGTGTGTGCTAGGTTTGAAGMACAAAGGGTACATTTTGTAGAACCAGAGACATCATAGTTGAAGGGGAGAACTTCAAGGAGGTTATCTTCTTCATTTTTCGACCGTTTCAGGTGCTGAAAGAGACCAGACAGGGGTTTTGGGATGCTGCGGAGCCATTGAAGCAGTCAGTTTGTTGATTTGAGAACTATCAGACATGTTTTTAAGCACTTTGAGAAATTTAATATAAAACATCCATTTGGAGGCTGGACTAGGAGATGTAGCCCGGAGTGGGGTGAACTCCTTTATCAAGTTGTTGTGTTTATGTCTGATGTTCAATGATTTATGCTACTATCTAAGCTTATTTCTACATAAGTAATCCTTTATTATGTGTTGCAAATTGATCTGGTTGCTTTAAACACATAACATTTCACTTGCAATTAATTTAATCAAGTTTATCAAGTTTTCTTCATTTTTAGATCACATCTTCAGGTTCCTTCACATCTTCTTTGATAAATCTTGATAGGTCATTCTCTGCAAGGATCAGACCGATCCTATACTTCTAGGCACAGAAGTTGTCTATGCCTTCCAATTTCTCAACAAGCTTTGTGCTTGCAGACATCTTGTACTTTCCGGTAACAAAAATGACCAAAAATTGAAAATGCTCAAAATCAAATTTTGATCTTACCAGAAGGTGCGCTTGGCTGAGGCGAGTAGCCTGGTGTCTTCAGATTTGAGAAAATCCAAATTTTACCCCTTCAAATCTGCTATGTGGATTTATGGACTGGTGCTTCTGGTACTTTTGGTACTCTGGTACTTCTGGTACTTCTGGTACTCTGGTTTTCTAGTTTTCTGGTACTTTGTTAAACTAGGGTTTCACTTTCCGGAGGATCTAGCCACTGAAAAGGTGCACTCTAGGTGCCAAAATGATCCTTAGGGGAGGGCACAACTTTCTAGGGTGATAGATAGCTGAAAACTCTCACTTTTTCAAAACCCTAATTTTGGGTTCTGGTAACAGTGACGTTTTTCCTCTTGCAGATTGTGCTTTCTTCAGGTTGGCTCTGATACCATGTTAATGTTTATGCCATTATTATATTTTTTTTCATTTCATAAGATAAGAGAATAATAAGAACAAGATCACTGAGAAATACACATCCACAATAGACACAACATTTATCCTGGAAAACCCTCTAGGGGAAGAAAACCCAGCAAAAACTTCCTTATCATAAATAGCTTATACAATGTGCAAGAGATAACTCAACCAGTACAAAAAATCCTCCTCCAAGAGATGCGCCACCCTTCTTCTCCTCTCACCAACTTGTAAATGAAACTTGCTTCATAAGCGAATGAGCAAGTGAAGTGTGTGTTAGAAGTGAGGTGCTAGCCTCTTATTTATATCAATCTGGCACGTGTGAAGAGTCACCATATGGCAGGGCCGACCTCTCACACTGGGTGGTTAAATCCACCTTTAATTAAATCTGGCCCTTTCATTATAACTATTGGGGTCGACTTCTTATTTTGCACATTATAATTGTCCGATGACCAATCCGCAAAAAGGGGATTTGGTCTTTATATAATTACCGACTTGATTAATCCTCAATGGGGATTAATCTAATAATAAAAATAATAATAATGACATGATTAATCCACAATGGGGATTTAATCCAATAAAAAAATAATACGAATGCTCTTCGCAGTTACATTATTTCAACACAACTTTGGTGAATACCGTATCATTGAGACCATTCAAAAGTGTATTTTTGGCTTTGGAATTATTCTCATCCAGTTTCACTACTTTGTCATTTGTTGGTGGAACTGTTGGTGCTATGTATCCATCTACAATTGATTTCCAAACTTGAAATCCCTGTGCCTGTATATTTATCTTCATCTTTATGCTCCAAAAAACATACTTTTGTCCATCAAATTGTGGTATTCCTTTTTTATAAAAGTTGGTACTCTCCATGATCTACCTTTCAGTGGTTAAACAGATTTCTGAAGGAAACTTATCTGATACCAATTGTTGGATTACTGAGAGGGGGGTGAATCAATAATAGCGTAATTATAATCCTTTTTCTCCAAATAATCCAAGTGTTATATCAATGTAGAATTATTATCCAATAATGAGCAATAAGAAATGAACAATCACACACATACACAGTACACCAGTGTTTTACATGGAAACCCAAATTGGGAGAAAACCACATAATTATTTTTCTCATATTACTTGAAGAATTGCATTCATTGGAAGCACCAACTTCCTTTGTTTTCCAGCTGCAACTGGAAGGAGGATCCAACCCCCTAGTTTCTCAGACTACAACCTAAGGGAAGCTCCAACTCCCTAATTCTCTGGCTACAACTAGAAGGTGGCTGCAACCCCCTATGTTCTCTGGCTATAACCGAAGGTGTCTACAACCACCTGTCCTTTCCCTGTCCAACCACCCTGAAGTAGAAGTAGAATGATGGAACCATTGTCACACTATCACTATGAGATATACCGCTATAAACCAGTACCAATAAACCTGAACTATGAATCAACCATGCATCAACCTATACCTCAACCTATAATCAACTTGTACCATAAACAAGTGTATGAACCATGCACCAAACTGTACCATAAACAAGTGTATGAACCATGCACCAACCTATACCAAACAATCTGTAATCAACCTGTACCATAAAAAAGTGAAACTAACCATGTACCAAGTATGTACCAATCATTTGTCAAGTAATCATCAACTATGACTCATCAATATGTACCAACATCATCAACTATACACTTGATGTATGTGCCAACTCATCAACTACTTGTCTCAACCATCTACCCAACTTGTACCTCAACTAAAAGCCCTCATCAATTTCATCATCCAAATCAGATTTTTAACTTTACAACAGACCTTTTGTATATTATCACATACCTACAAACCTTCCTTAACTTCAACAACAAGAGACTAGCATTTTCATCAAACATTTATTTAGTGTCACAAGACTAGTTTTGGATTAGTCAACAACCCTAACTTGAAATAATCATAACTTTGTGCCTGTAATTAAAAAAGATATGAAACTGATAAACAATGTTATTCAATTTGTTTTATTCAATTCCTCTAGGTGTCACTACTTGGAACCTCTCAGAAAAGGAGTTATAGAAAACATGGCACACCTTATTGAATTCTGGCTTATTCTAGAGAGAGACCTTGTAGAGCGTGCCCTGCACAGAATATTTGTTGAATTGATATGAAATTGTTACAAAAAATACTACCAACTAGACTCTAACCAACACATTTAGTCTTACTAAATTTTGATCTGTTATGAAGAAGTTATGACGTTTTTACCCAAAACACTTGTTTTTGACTAGTTTCATGACTAGCCACAAACCCTATTTTCCACGGACTATAAATCCAAAAATACAGTGACCCACAAGCTGAATTTTTTACCATAGATACTTGGATATGTTTCCTCAATGGAATAAAAATTTCACAGTCTGAATCTTTCTATAAAAACATTTATTGCAAAAATGGTGAGATGACCGGAAAACAAAAAAAAAAACATACCTTAGAAAGCATCATTAGAAGAATTTATCCTTCCTTGAATTTCGGCCTTCTTTTCTTCACTTTCCTTAGAAATTCAGCTTAGATATCCTTTGGTTACCTCAGACACCTATAGGTATTCAATATTCTTAGGTGTGTTTAAAATGAGAGAGCCTTGCCTCTTATTTATACTCTCCAAGTAGCTTCCTTAAAACATCTTCTAGGTCACTTTGCCCACTTCCCTTATTTTAGGGTTAACCCACTTCTCATTTCTCCATTAAATTTATTATTTAAATAATTTATTTTGTATTCAATTTGAATTATAGTACACTCATCACTTCACTTTATTATTTACCTTCTAAAATCTCTTAAACCACTTTGACTACTTTGACCTTTTGGGGTTTCTAGATGACATATGAGGGTCCTCCAACTTCGTAAGGCCATAAATCTCAAACCGTGAGGATTTATGTGATGTTCCACATACCACCATAAATGGAATGACATGTACTATCCATATATAATAGCAGTACCTAAAAATATATCAAAAATCATACCATTATCCATCAAACAAACTTGGGTCCATTACCCAAACCTGGGTTCTCTAACTTCTCATGGCCATAACTCTCTAACCATGAGGAGTTATGTGACGTTCCACATACCACCATAAATGGCATGCCAAGAACTATCCATATAGGATAGTTTCACTGACAAATTCACTGACCTTCATTTAATTATCCCACAAATAAGCATGGGTTCTATTACCATACTTATGGGATAACTCAATCCGCAAAGCGTCTTCCCATGAGGGCTTTCACCATAAGGGAACCACTTTGGAGTTCATCCATTTGTACTTATTATCAAACATGACAAGGAAATAATGATTCATATTTACATCAAACAAACTTGGGTCCATTACCCAAACCTTTGTGCCACTGTGATTTCTTCAAGGGTTGACATCAATGACAACCAACCTTAATCAATAGTTACATAAAAGCAATTTTGGAGATTTATAAAGAGATTGTGTACATACATGAAATTTACACGATATTTATCCCCATGCACGAGCTCATCCTTCAAGGGAAAAAGGGAACAAATCCAAATAAAAAAATTGAAATTTTCCTAAGCAACCAATGTGAGATGATGAAGTTTCTCTTGCTAAGGAAAATCAACAACCATTGACTTAAACTAAATTTGATATAGTCTTCCTAGAAGAGTTGATTGGGGAACCTTTTCCTTCCTTGAAGGATGGAGTAGAGGCCATTTATATTGGGTTTTCCTTCTCAAATATGAAAATTGTACCTGATGCCCCTCTAGGGGGAATGAAGTGACTTCATGAAACTAACATATCTGATTTTGATAAGGATATGACATCAAAGTTTTCATCATGATAAGGATTTTTTATTCATATATCTATATCAATTATACTTTTTAAAAAATTATATATGTTTCGTGTCCTTCAATCTATGAGGATTTACTCCCTCTCTTTTCAAAACATATAAGCATATTTCCAATTAGAAAATCATGATAGAAGGTCATCATCAAGATTATGAACCGATTATTAAATAAAATAATTTTAATTAGCATGTAAACCTTCCTTAAATGATGTGCAACAATGACCTGTGAATGGGGCCAATGTTGAATTTTTTTCAAAATGTTTTTGTATGCACTAAAATTTGACATGGATAGACTTTTTGCATGCCTTGAAGAAATGGGAGTGTTTCCAAACTCAAATATCACTCACACACCCACTCTATATATCAACCCATCTCATCCTCATTTCGTTTTAATTTTCTCAACTAAATTTTAAAGGAAACAACTATTAAAATACATTGTACTATGCTTAGAGTACATGATGGGAAACAATGACATGTGAATGGAGCCAATGTTGAATTTTTTTTCAAAATGTTTCTGTATGCACCGAAATTTGACATGGATAGACTTTTTTTATGCCTTGATGATATGGGAGGGTTTCGAGACTCAAAGATCACTTACACACCCACTCTTTATATTCATTGTCTGTGTCGTTCATAACCAAAATCATACCAATTAGGCCCATGATTTTGGTCATGCTGAGAAGAAGGAAATAGATGATATTTCATATTTAAATAATGATTTTTTATTAATATTCTTTATAGATAAAAAGAGTACTTAGATGAGAGAAAAAATCAAAGACAATAAATAATTGATGTTGAATCTTCTGCGGTTAATCAAGTACTTCTTTATTGATGTTATTACATTCCCTTACAGTAATAGATGCAAGGATGTGCATCTTGATTGTATTTTAAAGGAAACAACTAAAAGAATAATTTCACTTGGCATGGTGCTTTTGTAGATAGGAAAAGATAGCATGCATCGTCCAATCTAGTTTTCCAGTAGAAAGTTGTCAGATTATGAAAGGAACTATAAAACTACAAAGCATGAAGGATTGGTGATGGAATACACCTTATATAAGTTCAAACATTACTTACTCACATAAGGCACACACTTCTTGAATGACACCATCTATGCACTGGATTAGGAATTTATGATCCATCATCAAAATAAAACATCACATAACCCACATGCCAACAATATAGTAGAATCAACATTCAACAAGATACTCGAGCATGCGTTTACCAAGTTGTGCAATGTACAACATGATGTTTGGGACCAATGGGTCCAACATTATTGTGGCCATATAAGAAAATTTGCAAGAGATTGACCAAACATACTCCATTTAGATTAGTCTATTAGAAGGAAATGGTGGTGTCGTTAGAGTTTGTGGTACCAAGCCTCAGGATTGCAGTTGTGACACATATGCCGAATGACCATTCATTGTAATGGTGGTTGGATGAGCTATTAGAATTATAAGAGGACGACTTGATTGCAATGTGCATCCATATGGTTGAGAAACAGTGACATAAGGCCTGGCATGATCACAAAATTTGATGCAATATTATACAACTAGGATTGTTGGTATTAATCTATGACAACAAGTTCTTGAAGAACCCTAATATGACTCAGATGTGTTGGTTAGGAACCTTTAGGATTGTTTACATTAATGATGATGGAGCATTGAATTTGGTGACACTTGATGGTCAACCCCTAAAGGAATTTGTAAATGCTAGTTACTTGAAGGCGTACTATGTCCCATATGGGTTAGAGGCACCATGAATTCAAAACATTTCACAATATTAGGGTAGAAAAAGAGTTAGGTAGGAGTAGAGGTAGTCATAAGTGATCAATAATTAGGAGTGTTTGCACTCTTTTCGTCGATGTGTGAGAAAAAAGTGAGTGCTTACATGTCTAGTTGGGCTCTGGTAGTCATGACAGTTGTATGGTAAAAGGTTAGAAAGAAAACAACTCGGCTATTAACAAGAATTAAACAAAAACTAAATGAGACTATGAACATAGAAATAAAAATAAACAAAACAAATGACAATGAACCAACATCACCAATGTATAAGCTGGTCTGATAGATGAAATCCAAAGATACAAAAAAGAGAAAGAGGACTTGGGTCCCTTCCCTCTCTAATGGGAGGCTCTTGAGGCCCTCAACTGATTGCTCTCCTTACAAAGAAAAGATGAAATGTGGGTGAAAGAACTCCAAGCTTATTCACTCAAGTGAGGGGTGAATAGCTTATGAAATGCAGCTTACAATGTGTGTTGCCAAAGAAGGGGTCTCCAGCAATCTCAGCAGCATAACAGTATGAAGAATTCCTTGAAGAAATGTTGGTCATTCATGGCTTTTTATAGCCAAGCATTGGGTTATTATGCAACCTCTTTTGAATGTGAAAAGGGGCTCTTTAGGGCACAATTAGGTCTTTGACCAGCCTCCCCATGTAGATTGAGCTCGGATTTGGTGTCAAATCGACTTGGGAGCCGATCCATTAGTGGTTGGGAGGCCGACCAGTTCCATAAATGCGCCGTTTGGTAGGCGCGCGGGTTTTGCACCCCACAGCCGCGCCTATGCACCCAATGTACGAAGATGTCGCGCGCGCGCACGTGCGTCCAGTGGATGCAAAAGAGCCTTGTAATTTTTTGGCCATTTTGTATAGTTTTGGCCCTTTTTCTGTGCTATGGAATTAACCTTGTGTTATGAATGACTGTTTTTCTGTGTTGACGATGCGGAGTTCTTGTCGCCCTATGCGGACGAAATTTCAGTGATAACAAGGAGGATTGGATAGATATAGTTAGTAGGTGAGACAAGATAGTATGTACTTTATCTAGTTAGTAGGCGAGACATGAGACTACTAAATTCTTCCAAATCTCACACAATCTGGTTTATAGTTATGATGATTCCATTGTTTTTGAAGTCAATTTTCATAATGTCTTCATCATCATGCACATAAACCAGCATGTACCTACCAAAGTCCTCCCACTTTTAATTATAGAGAAGGACATTCAAAATGATTTTGTTGTGTTATGTAGTGGTTGGAGATCCAAAAAAAGAAGTAGGAGTGTGTTGCAAAAAGGTTGGCTAAAGGACCAGAGCTCAAATAGAAACAAGTGCACCCAACCACAGTGAAAATTGTTCATGGGAAAGGAAAACAATCATGGACTACACCAATCCAAACCTTTGGTTCTAGCAAAAAAGGGCATGAATTTAGTTTTTTTGTTTCCTACTAGATCTATTCCAAGCAAAGAGGTAGACCCCTCTCACACACTCCTTAATTGATCTAGGTGTTGGACCTTTACTAGTCATATAGAGGGATAATACTATTACAACAATGTTTTCCACCTGATTTTAAGGATGCACTTGTTGGCCTGATTTTTATCTCCCTTTCCTACTTGAAGAAAAAAATCCCCCTCAATTCCTCCTAAAAATACTTTAAAAACCCATTTTCCTAGTCATGTTCTCCCTATGCATTGACATAGCATGTGATCCCTTGAGGTAGAAAGAGACAAGACTAGTGTTGGAGAAAACACTTTCCTCACAAAGAGGGAGTGCTAGCTTTTGGTTTCTCTGAAAGTGTTTTCCCCTAGTGGACCAGTTCATGTGATGTGGAGAGATTGTGGTCCCCTATTCCCTTCACTTCATTTTGGTTGATTTACATTTGGAGAACTTAGTGGGTGCATGATACCTTGGGTTTAGTGCTATGGAGATGCACTTCGTGATGTGGTAGTTTGATATATTTTACAAGGGCACACTTATTGAGATAATATATGTSGACTCTATCCCATCCATCTCAAAATTGGAGGGTGCTCAATTTACCCATGTCCTCTCAATTTAATGGCATCATTGTCATCACCATAACCAACATTGTCATCTTCGTCATCATCATCATCATTATCATCGTCATTGTCTTCATTATCATCATCGACTTTGTCATGGATCATTACTATACTATGTCATCGTCAACATTATATATGTTAATATTATTCTATAATATATTATATATAATATATATTATATGTTACATAAATAATATATGTTACATATGTTATGTATTATATATAATAAATATTACATATATAATATATCTTACATATATTACGTATGTAATATATATTATATATTAGATATATTATATGTATAACATATATTATATGTAACATATGATATATGTTATACACATGAATTCCCACCTGTGCAAATCATATTTTCGAAACACTCGACACCGACCCCTATTTTCCAAATAGAGGCGCTAGACTGAAACCTTGCCACGAGGAGGAGATGTGCATAGAGGGCACAAATATCTGTGAGACTTCTTGAGGGGTATATCCATTTTGAGTTTGCATACAGGAGGGGAAAAATGATTCACTTGATTGATGCGAACAAAACCCTGCCATGATTTTTTGAAACAGAGATAGACTGAAACCTTGCCGTGAGGAGGAGATGTGCACAGAGGACACAAAGATCCATGAGACATATTGAGGGGGATATATAGAATAGAGGGCACATAGGATCTTCTAGGACACTGCACGAGGAGGATATCCAGTTCGATTTTTCATGTGGAGGGAACAAAGGATTCACTTGATTGATGAGAATGAAACCTAGTGAGAATGGTGAGTTTCATTGTCCCTCTTTTTGGGTCTATCAATATACCAATAGGTCATTTTTTTCCTTATATATTTGAATATGTTTCCAAACTCTCTATTTCCAAAAAGACCCAAACTATCTATTGGCCAAAATATCCTATTACCACTTCCTTCATGCATCCTTATTTCTCTTCTTATAGTTATCCAGAAGTATCACGGTTTCATCAGCTATTTCTAGCCAGAAGTATCTCACAACTGTTTCTTGTACCACGGTTTCATCAATAAGAAATATCTCATACATTACAAGCAAAGAAAAGGCATACCAGACTTCCAGTTACCTGTATGAAAATTCCACTCATGCTGAGTTAGTTCTATAACTAATACACTATATAGATCATGATTGAGCTTCCATTTCACTACAACTAACTCCTGTAAATATTGAACTGATTCTAATAATATAATTTTCAATCCTATCTTCTACAATGTTTCAAAACTCAGATATTTTACATCCCCTCGAGTCATTCCACAAATTTGGAAATTTAGTTTCATGACTAATTGACACTTAATTCCTATGACTCATCACTAATTGGTATTCACTACTTTAACTAAAACCTTCTAGAATTGAACTCCAAAACTAATGAATTTCAAAATAATTTACAATGAGTTTACAATAACCCCTTATTGAGTTGTTTCAATACCCTAAGGCCTAATCAATCTTTAGAAACTTCTGATGTGAGAAGATGCTCCTACATCAACATGCTTGAGACAAAATCCAAAAATATCACCAACCATAATTAGGAGAAACCACAAGGTGAAGAGTGCCACTATTGGATCAACTTTGGATGCTCCAATTTGAGAAAGCAATCAAATCATGTATCTTCAAGTATCTAGAAGCACCTTAAAAATGCCTATTTGGAACATCACGGGACACATTTACATGCATTAATCACATCCACTAATACAAGTGGAAGACATTAGTGCTAACTTTAGTGGTTGAGGGAAATTGACCAATGTAGCCTAATATGGAGTATAAATGAGAAAGCCATTGTTTCTTGGGGAAGGGTGGCGTTTGTTTGACTTAGAATTGGAGTGAATAACCATATCTTAGGCATATTAATGTCTTATACCAATAGGTCATTTTTTTCTTGATATATTTGAATATGTTTGCAAACTGTCTATTTCCCAAAAGACCCAAACTATCTATTAGCCAAAATATCCTATTACCACTTCCTTCATTCATGCTTATTTCTCTTCCTATAGTTAGCCATAAGCAACTTGATTTATTTTACTATCAAAATTCTCCATCTTTCCATTCGATCGAGGTTCTTCTCCTCAAATATGCTCATTTAACATAGGGAAATACATGTCAACATTATTTCACAAATCTCAAAACTATTTCTTGTACCACGGTTTCATCAATAAGAAATATCTCATACATTCTAAGAAAAGACAAGGCATACCAGACTTCGAGTTACCTTTATGAAAATTCCACTCATGTTGAGTTAGTTCTATAACCAATACAATATATAGATCGTTATTGAGCTTCCATTTCACTACAACTAACTCCTGTAAATATTGAACTAATTCTAATATAATAATTTTCAATCCTATCCTCTACAATGTTTCAAAACTCAAATCTTTTACATCCCCATGAGTCATTCCACAAATTTGGAAATTTTGTTTCATGACTCATTGACACCTAATTTCTATGACTCATCACTAATTGGTATTCACTACTTTAACTAAAACCTTCTATAATTGAACTCCAAAACTAAGGAATTTCAAAATAATTTACAATGAGTTTACAAAAACCCCTTATTGAGTTGGTTCAAGACCCTAAGGCCTAATTGAGGCATATGCAATGTTTTGTTGAAATATTGAATGATAGGCATGCCTAGCATTGTAAGATGGAGAAAAGGTTAGATTTCAAAAAAATGATACATGTGTGAGGAATAATATTGGGGTTTATAAGGAGATGTAAGCCAAAGGTGGTAAAAACATTGATAATAAGAACTAGTCATAGCATAATTAACAATCATTTTTCATACCTTTTGTTTTACGCTTTTCTATTGGCCAAATTAAACTATTGAATTCTTTTTCAATACCATCATATTTAACCATATATTTTCTTGTTGATTTGCATGCATTTATATCACAACCATCTAAACAATAGTTTCCCTCATGCATATTCTCACTCCCACCCTCTTGGGTTAAGTATATGCATGTGTGTGCCCCTATATACTGTCTAATATACAATAGTTTCAAGATTTTTTCTTCCCCCTAGTCACTATTAAAAATTACAGTCCTTGCTTTGCAAGGACTAAAAAGAGGAGAGGATGTATTCGAATCATGTTTTCTTAAAAAGAGGAGAGGATGGATTTTTGAATCATGTTTTCTTTTGGGCCAATGAAAGGGGGCATGAATAGGAACCTAGATCATGTAAATGAATGTTGTATCTTACTTTGAAATCCTTATGTGACATTCCTCTTATGAAACAAGGATTTGTATCATTTTTTCTTTATGAGTATTCAAGATGTGTATGGTGGTCTCTTTAATCATAATAGTTTACTATGTTAGAAATGATGACATTTGATTCAATGTTGTATAGGTGTACTAAGTGAACTATGACATTTGCATGGTGATTTTAAAATTTGGGTCATTTTGTAGTACTACACACATGGTAATCTATCAAGAAATGATTTATTTGCTTAAAACCTCTTGATCCTTCCCATAGCTAGTTTTCATCGAAGTTGAATTCCTTGAATTTCATTTTCCTCTTGCATGGGTTAAATAGTCGAGTCAAAACTGTTGGTCAGTTTTCATAGGTTGTTGCACAGGTCTTGTCATTGATGTCAAACTTGAAGCTGCACGATGGTTCACTGAGAGTTCCTTCAGAATTCAAGAATCAAAGAAAGGAGGAGATCCAACCTTCGACATCATGATATGTGAAATTGCAAAATCCAAAGTCACGATGGGTTCAGGACCATCTAATCACGAAAGGTTGTCGGCCGTCGATTGGAGCACAAAGTCCCGATGAGATTAGGACCATCTGATCACGAAAGGTTGTGGGACCGTCAATCAGAGAAAAGTGGATATCGGTAAATCAAAAGTCAAAGGAAGGAAATGCGATAGCATTCAAACTCGCGAAATGCCAAAATGCGAAAATCTGAAATGCCAAAATATGAAAGGCTAAAGCATAGAAACATGGAATGGTGAAATGCGAAACTACGACTTAATCTCCATTTTAGAGTTTTGGATACCGGGAGTTGGAGGTGTCAAGGAAACTCATGAAAAGAATGATGAAATCGCGAAATGAAAAACCACGACGTTTCGGAGTTTCAGATACCGGGAGTTGGAGGAGTCAAGAGTCGAGACTCTTCATCATAGGAGTCCCAAAGTTGCGAAATGTGAAACACCAAAATCCTGAAACAGGCACATCAACAAAGACTCAATTTTGGAGTTTTGCAGACCAGAAATCAAAGATCAAAGGAACTTTAACCTTTGAAGTAGTGAACCCCGAAATGTTGAAACGCTAAAAGCTAAAATGTCGAAAGGGACTATTGTGAGTCTCGAAAACCCGAAAAGAAAAAACGTCGAAATGACGAAATGCAAAATGCATTTCTAGTTAAGCCCATGGTCATATCCAATGGGCATATGGTTTAAGCACAAGTGTCTTGTTGAATCATCCGAGGATTATTCTATGCTGAGACAAAACAAATGTATGATTGTTGAATGGTGTTGGTTAAATATTTAAACTGATCATGTGGCTACTATTCTTCTTGAGGCCTTGACCAATAAGAATTATTGTAAGGAAGTTATTTAGTTATTGTAACTGATTCTTTGAAGCCTGAGGGATCGTTTGTATGCACTAATGATACAGGAAGATATATAAATTGAATGTTGCAAGAAAATAAAATAAGAGAGGATTATGGGAGATATATGGCTCTGTAAAATTTGAGGAAGAGAAAAGATAGAGGGAAGACACATACACAGATTCATAAATCTAAGTGGTCTGGTCAAGAATGAATTGTGCAGAGAGTATTTGAATGCTTAATATTTGATAGAGAAGATAAAGAGTTGGTTTGCAGGTTCTTAGTGACAGAGAATGATTTCAGGGTGGTAGGGAGGAGCAAGGGGAGACTGTAAAAGTGTCCTGTACAAGTTGGTGCTTGTAAATTTGGGAGTTGTAGCTTCCATTCAGTAGGTGTTGAAGAAATAGAGGTAACAACCTATTGACGGGCGAAAATGACCGTCCGTCAACTGGGAGAGTGGAACCGGTCCGGGGTTGTCTAAATAACCCAAGCCGTTTGGTATGGACCACCCTGACGAGTTCAACGGCTCCGTTGGCCGCCCTAAGGTCTCATAAGGAAACCAAAGAGAGAGTGATATGAGCTAAATGATCTAAACTAAGGAAACTAGAAACTAATAAAACTAACTACAATAAACTAACTAACAAAATAAAAGAAATCAAAATAAATTAGAGGAAACTAGAAACTAATAAAAACAAACTTAACTAAACTATACTAAACTAATTATAAACTACTAACTATAAACTACTAACTATGATCATAATAACTCAAATCAACTACTTAATTGTCAACTGCAATCATTCTATATTCACAAATATACAATATGGACAGATTACAGATTTGATTAAAACCTGCAAAAATCATGTGTTCGCTGCCCTAAGACAGCCAAGGATCTATTTTTTGCCTTTTTTATATTTTATAAAACAGAAAGAAAGCTAACAGAAATTAAATAATCTATTCTAAATCTAACTAAACTACTAATTAATTAAACAATAAACATCTATCTAATTAACCTGGATACGCTCCAAGTTTGCCCTGTGTAAGATGACTTCGTAAGCAGGTTGGAGGAAGAAGTTCACAC
>JASDQU010239912.1:2466-14736 GCA_032191745.1 Picea mariana
TTAGGAGGAAGCCCCCTCGAAGAGGCAAGTGAACAGGAGAGGATCCCTTCCATAATAGGATCCATTGTATGGTGTTGCCCTACCTCAAGGGTTTGGTAATAATAAAGTGTGGTTTCTTCTATATTGTTTTGTGGATCTATTGTGTATTCAGGTATTTGGTTCTTAACAATTTGTCGTCCTTCTACATAGCCAGACTGTTCATTGGAAATAATGAACGGTAGGAGCGGCTTGAGACGATTGGCAATGACCTTTGTAATTATTTTGTAGATGACATTACAAAGGGAGATTGGTCTAAACTGTTTTGGATGTGTGGCGCACTCCTCCTTGGGGATGAGAGTGATGAATGTTGCATTAAGAGCGGAGAGAAATTGGCTAGATGTTCTTGATTCTTCCACCGCCAGCCAGACATCTTCCTTGATCATGTCCCAACAATAATGGAAGAAATCCGTAGTGAAGCCATCCGAGCCTGGTGCTTTACCTGGGGGCATTTCCTTTACTGCTGAGTCCACTTTAGACTGAGTGATTGGCCTTATCAGTGCTCTGTTATGATCAGAGGCGATCAGCTTGGGTATGTGCTGGGTAACCTTCTCGATGGCTTCCCCCCTATTCATATTGGTCTCTGTGAGGAGATCTTTATAGAAGGAGTTGAGTTCCTCCGCTATTTGGTCATGATCTCTTATAGGGATGCCTTGATGATCCTCCAATTGGGTAATGCGATTGATGTATCTGTGGTGCATCATCGCTCTGTGAAAGAATTTTGTGTTGCGCTCCCCTTCTTTGAGCCATTGGACCCTGGATTTTTGCCTCCATAGGATCTCTTCTTGTTCCCTGCAGGCCTCCAAATCCGCAATTAGTTACTTCTCTTCTTGCACCAGGTTCTGAGTTCTGCTCCCTGTGATGAAAGTTTGTTGAAGTTCCTCAAGTTGGCTCTCGATCTCCTTCTTCCTAAGGAGTATGTTTCCAAAAGTGGATTTGTTCCATCTTTTCAAATGTTGCTTGAAGTTCTTAAGGCGTTGCTGGAACTTATACATATGAGTGCCATGATCTATTTCAGCCTGGACCCGCCATGTGTGAGCCAGCTGGTGGAAGTTTGGGTGAGTGAGCCAGAACTTTTCAAAGTGAAAAGACTTGGGCCTAGGGGGGAATCCCGGGTCCATACAGAAGGCGATGGGCCAGTGGTCCGACCCTGTTTTTGGCATTATATTTGCTTCCATGGCCTGGTCACTTTCAAGGAGGGCTTCGGTCACTAGGAAGCGATCTAGTCTACAGGCAACATGTTGGTGCCCTGTTCTTCTATTGGACCAGATAAATATTCTGTTCCGGGTTTCCATGTCCACCATATTTAATTTCTCTATGAGGGTTTTGAACTTACCATTGTCCTGCTCCAGCCGTTTTGTTCCTCCTGTTTTTTCCTCCAGCGTTAGGATCATATTGAAGTCGCCTCCAACAATCCAGTGTGGCGTGTGTATGAGGGTTTTAACATATTGAAGGGTTTGCATGAAGCTCTCCTTATCTCGGATGGATTGCGGGCCGTAAACATTTGTGATGGCTCCTTCCTTGGAGTAGGCCACAACTTTGAATTGAGCCGTTAGAGTGCCTGTTGTAGAGAAGGGATGATGCATAGAGATTGTTTGTGGGTTCCAAAGGATGGCTAGTCCTCCTGAAGTGCCCACTGAGTCCTGATAAAGGAAGTCACCACCTCTCCAGCTGCGTCGAAAGATGTTTTCAGCCTCCTATCCTGCACATTTAGTTTCCTGTAGTAGTAGGATATCCGAGTTCTCTGTTTTAATACATTCTCGGAGGGTCCTCTACTTGGATATTCAATTGAGACCTCTGATGTTCCAAGTTATTGTCTTCATCATGAGGATGGTGGGGGGGGGGGTGGAGGTATCCCTCCGATAACCTCTGTATCTGTCCTGAATTAATCATTAGGTGCCCTGCCTCTTTAATAAGTTGATGGGTTGGTTTACGTCCTCTTCTCTTGTTTTCTTTGGTTGATCTTTTGGGCTCGGATCCTGGATCTGCTGAGATGCCCAGTCTAGCTGTAGATCCCATTGTGGATTTGGTAAACACTTTATGAAATTTCTAGAGTTGTTCTACTGGGATGTGTTGCAGGTCTTTTTGATTGAGGGCTTCCTCCAGTTTTTCTAGGTCTATCTCCGCCAGATCCATCTCATCCATGAGCATGTTGGTGTCTCTGTCTCTACCTGATTGTGTTGTTTGGGTTGTTTCTTTTGGGTGAGTTGTGTTTGGCACTTCATGGATTTTTCCTTTCACTTGCGTTGTTGCTTGATGGGGGTTCTGTATTTCCGCATCTTCCGGCAGCTGATTCAGAGCTTCATAGGAGTTTTTGGTGGGGACCTTTGGGGCCGAGCTCTGATTCTGTTTTCTTGATGTGTTTTTTCTCCTTCCTATGATATTGACAAAACCGTCATTTTTCTTACTTTCATTGGGCTTGGAGGCTGTGGCGTTCAGAGGACAATCTCTGAACAAGTGGTCATGCTCATGGCACTTTTTGCATCGAAAAGGTATGTGTTCGTAGTCGATTGTCTGGTTCCAGTCTTCGTCCTGGTATTCAAGTGTGATGGAGCTTGGCAAGGCTTTTGATATGTCCATGTAGATGCAGATACGGGCATATGAGGTGTACTTCCTCATTTTTGTGGCTTCTGAAGCTTTGACATATTGTCCCACCGTGTTTCCAATGCCCATGAGTATTTCTTCCAGCCAAAATTCCTGGGGTAGAGAGTATAGCCGGATCCAGACCGGGGCTCTTGTAAAGTCCTCCTGCTCTGGACTGAATCTGTCGGTCCAGAATCTCAGAAATAGACCCACTGAGTTGTAGAAATACAGTCCGTTGTCGAAGATTCTGTCCTTATCTTCTAGATTGTACATGATTATTGTGAAGAAGCCCTTGGAGCTAAGCTGGACTTCATAGTCTCCTTTAGGGTTCCACCAGTCCTTGATCCAGTGGGTGAGGTCTCTTTCAATCGACCATAGGCCCAAGAATTTGCCAATCAGTGCGTGATCCATCATAAACTGGGTGTGTTCCCCCACCCATGTTGATTTGATATGATAGAGTGGGGGTTTTTCCATTTGTGGTATACACTTACCTGGCAGCCATCTTTTGGAGGCTTGCGGATGAGATGTGTTGGGTTCTAGTTCCATTTCTTTGCTGAGTCCTTGTTCTTGGGTAAAGAGCTGATCCCTCAGGTGCACCGGTGGCTTGAAGGCAGGGCGCTTAGCACGGGTTCTGTTTCTGTCGTTGGCGGCAATATTGTTGTACGAGGGGGGTTCCCCCCCCTCTCTCGAGCTCATTGTTGGGTGTGCAGAGGACTCGTGAGGTGCTCTTCTGCAGAGTGTGGAAGTGGGCGACAGGGCTCTGGAGTCAGAGCGCGCATCAGGCGGTAACAGGGCGCAGGGGTTGCAGAGTGCTAGGGTTCTTCAACCTCTCTTCTAATCGCGTCGATCAACCTCAAATCAATCTTACAAAATATTAAATGGTTAAAATGTTATTAGACGTTCACATTAATATTTTATAAAGATGAAAAGTTATGAAAAATATAAGTTTCTAATAAGTTTTGATTATTTTTATTTTAATATTTAAATTTTGATTACAATTTCAAAAGATTTTTTTAACAAAATTTGTAGAAAATTAATTAACTTTTTTCTTTATTTTCTTTAATATTTTCTTTTAATTTCTATTTTAAAATTAGCATTAAATAATTTTTATTTTCCATGGCTCTTTTATTATTTTACTATTTATTTATTTATTATTATTGTTTTTTTCTTTTCTCCACAACTAAACTTAATTTTCAACACTATAAATATCAATCCAAATACTCTTGACGGTGGGTCAACACTCAAAATGTTATACATAATTTATCTCCGAAATAGTAAACAATAATAACTAAATTATTAAATTAAATTTGTTTCTTTATGTATTTTTTTACAAAATTTATTTTTATAAAATAATTTAAAATATTAAATATGAATTACTTATATAATCATCGTCATATGACTATGAACACTGGTAAAATGAAGGTTATGATAATTAAATCCAACAAGTTCACCTACTATGATTTTGTATATGACAATAATATTTTGGAGGAAGTGTCTTCATACAAGTATCTTGGAATTGATATTCATCACAAGCTCAACTAGAGCTATAGCATTGAGAAAATGATAAATGGAGGGTGCAAAGCTTATATAAAAATTCTAATATACAAAAATTAGATAAGAGATGTTACATAATTACCAAGTCATAAGGAAATATAGTTGTTACATAGGTAGCAAAATAGTGATGATATTAAAATATTATACAAGCTAAATTTAAGGAGAATCTATGGTGTGATAAAGAATTAGAGGATTAAAAAAAATTAAGATATTATAAGGAGGTGGTTAACCCTATCCTTGATAATCAAAAGTATCTCTCTTGTTTTATTAGTGTAAAGAATATAATCAATATTGCTAAAATAATAACTAATTCTTATGAGGTGCATACTAAAAGCATTGGGCAATCCCCAAAACACCATGGAAAGAAATAACCTATCACTTTTGTGACACCAAGAGGGTTGAAGATCAAAATCATTTTCTCCTAGACTGCCCTACTTATACTCAAATTATATCCCAATTTCAAAATATTATACCGACCTTCCTAACCTTCTAAGTCATCAAAACTTTAGTGATCTTGGAATGCATCTCTTAATGTTTTTCACGCATCTAAATAATATTTAAAAAAAAATCAAAGTAATCTCTTACTTTTCATAAAGTCATATACACCAATTTTTAACCTCAATGGACGTTAATCGTCATCATCTCTCACACACATATAAATATAAATTGATGGAGGAAGATACATTATGAGACTCAGAGAGAGAAATTGTAGCATTCTCAGTACATGAGTCGAGCCATGAGATGTTGAGGGAACATTTATGGAAACAATTCCAGTGTATGTAGAGACACTCCCAGAGAGGGATCCGATACTACATCCTAAGGAAGCAGAGATTGAGTTACCTCTAGAAAAGGAGGAAGACATAACTTCTGTGTCAGAGGGAGTAGAGATAGAGGAGGAGTCACCTCCATCTTCTGAGGGAGAAATTATTGAGCCACTCTTCGTTCCAGATAGAGCAGCTACAGAGGAATCAATTGCAGAGAGAAAGTGGAGGACCTACTCTCAAGAAAAGAGACAGATAGTGCATTTTAGTAAGCACCATAATCCAACTCATTATTTCAGAAGACTAAGTTGCAGCAGAGCAGGTGTACCAATGTGGTACAGTTGGATATGTCTCAAGAGATGAAGAGAGGCTGCAAAGATATACATTTCTGACCAAGAAGATAATGTATTTGACAAAAAGGGCACTAGAGGGTGTTGCTTCAACTCAAGATCAGGCAGGATTTGTGGAAATAGACTTATATAACACTCAATATTGTAGAGGAAGAATATATCATAGATAGTTATGTGAGTCATGTGAAGCTTCAAAGGATCCTCGAATGATTTCATCCGAGACATGGTGTAGATGAAGAAGCCAGGATTTAACACACAGATGAGCATATTGCTGACATCCAGGGCATCTGACAGATTTTTACCATCAATGAGTTGGTTAGTTGGTGAACCGCTCTATTGATGCGAATGTCTTCTCTCGTTAATAATGAATGATGATATGATTACATCATGAGACATTCTCCCTGGAGGGTCCTGTGTGGATTAGTAGGGGGGAATGTCGACTTCATCCTGGCATGCCTCAGATGGTCAGATGAAGAAACCAAGACATTGGTTTCATGAGGAAACCTCGATATGCCTTGAGATATTGGTTCCATGAGAGAATTGTTGAGAAAAAGATGTGAAATGATCTTACTCAAGCATTTTCAGATTCTTCTTGGCTAAAGTAAAATAGATGGGAATATCACCCTATGTTTATAGCCAACAGAAATAACATCCTAACTCACAAGTATTAATTACAAGTGCTTAGTCTAGTCTTTTATCAATAAAAAGCTTGCTGGAAATTTATTTTTTATGTAATTTTCTGAATATAACAGTCACTAAAATAAATGTAAATACAGAAGTAAAAACACCAAGATGATAATCAAGATAGATGAGACATAAAGAAATCCTTTGCTTCATTCCAATTCACTAAAGAGTCATTCTTTTACAAAATTCCATGCAGAAATTTAGGACCAAAGTCAAACTTAGACATCCTCGATGGAACATACAAAAGGATCTCCGACAAAAAATAAAAAAACTGAACTCTAAAAGTTGGATCATCTTGCCACATATTGTTTCCCGCTCGACTTTGCACAATATACTTTTTCAGTCATGAAAACTAATTCAAAAACAGACAAGTCTACATAGACTATCAAAGATAGATCAACACCTTTGAAAAACAAGTGTATGAATCATGTGATTCA
Organism: Picea mariana; assembly: GCA_032191745.1. Lineage (NCBI taxonomy): Eukaryota > Viridiplantae > Streptophyta > Pinopsida > Pinales > Pinaceae > Picea > Picea mariana. The sequence goes on from JASDQU010239912.1 coordinate 8,872, forward strand.
TCCCTGAATGTTGTTGTCTACAATAAGACCCTGCTATCATACAAAGAATTAGGCTTGTGATAAATTAAGGAATGAATGAAAAATGAACTATCTCAACATAAACTCAAAGAAAAAACCTTAGTATGTTTCTCCTTATATCTTCCCCCTCTTGTTCCTCCCTTTCCTTTTTCCTTTAAGCAAATTAGAATTGGTTGGAGTAGTTGAACCAACTCATTAGTTAAGTTAGTTAAAAGACTCAACCAACTTTTAGTTAGGGGGAAAAGTAATGATCATAATAAGGGTTATAGTAAATAATAACTAGTAGGTGGGACCCCTTGTGACTCCCTTTTGTTCTTAACAATCATAACATACTATTTAATTAAGAAAAACACACCTCCTTGTGAATTCCATCATCATATTAACATTTGACAATTTAGCTCATGATATTTGAAATTATTTTCAAAAAATATTGCTTGTATATCCAAAAATAAAACATGTTGCCCAAAAATTCCTGAAGTCAACTGTCATCAACAATAAATAAAATAAAATCAAATCAAAATTCATATTTTCCACTCTGAGATGCAATCTTTCCTTGATTGTTGTTGTCACCTTTCAATTTTCCTGAATTTGCCTTTGGCTGTGATGAGCCTTTAGGCCTAATCTCATTGATTACGTGGGAACAATCGTCCCTCAAATGCATCTGGGAAGACACAGATTTGTTAGAGCCATTGGAGGGTGAGGAAGGGGAAGCAATGGCTTTTCCTTTTTCCAGGGTATGGTGGGCCTCTCTCTTCAACCTTTTACTAGAATAAGTGGACTGAACTAGCGAGTGGATAGGTGCAGCTTGGGCAATCTGGTTAATAGGTGGCGGAGAAGGTAAGGACAAATTGGGCCTGCCACGATGTTGGGAGACTTCCGGGTGGACAATCTCTTTCCATCCGTCATTTTCGAGGACCTTGGGTTGTAATGAGACGTGAGCGGGGACGGGAATACCAGGGGCTTGTGGAGGTTGGAAGGGAGGCCTTTCGGGCCTAGGTTGGACCATTCCTTGCCCAATCCAATTGAAAAATCTGACCTGAAGCAACTGGCCAAGATCTTTTGAGTCAACATCAAAATGTATGGAGAACCTTGGCCTTCTTGGGCCTCTGTTCCAGTTACCTCTCCCTTAGTTGCCTCGGCCATGGCTACCTCGGCTGAAAAAAAACATTCTTGTGTGCATGATGGATTAGCAAATAGTATTTTAAATAACCATACATGGAAACTCTTTAAAAATATGAAATAGATTTGGCTCAGCAACGTATCAAACTCATGCAATCCAATGCATGCAAATTGTTTAATTGTTTTTCAAGGAGCAGGGGATGAACAAAGGGTCCTGGGACATGCGAGGGGTTTGTATTGAACAAAACATGATTTAATGAGGGGGAAAAGAACACGATCACTGCTCAAAGACAACAACAATCAACTGTAATGAAAAACCAAGAAAACATCATTGTAATCGAACCAAGACACTGCTACTTCCAACTGCTTTAATATAGAATTCTTCTTGATTGTAATCCAACGACTTTAAACTGTTTCAATATAGAATTTTTCTTGACTGTAATTAATTTTAGAACAGGGGGTGAATAATGAATGCGGGAAAGCAAGGGGGTTGTAATTAGTGGAAAGAGAAATAATGGTAGGGAAGGAGAATGATTATTGTTCATAAAATTAATTCAGTGATCCATAAAACCATTCTGTGAAGAAATCTACCAACCAAATTACCACTGTGACCCTAAAAACCACTACTGTGCATAATTCAAACAATATTGGGCATTAACTTGCTCACTGTTTTAAATCAAATGCTTAAGATAGTGTCATCAAACAAGACAGTGTGCATTCCACAACAATCTGTAAGGGAGTTTTGTTCCTCTTATTTATCCAATTAACATCTTATAACAATTCTCAAATCTATAAACAATTTCCACTCTGTTCATCATCAAAATCAACCACTTCCCACACATTACTTCAATCATCAAATACAACTCAAAAGTCATGTTTCAAAATATCAATGAAGTTATACTGTCACTGCACCCATGCCTCTCATTGTTAAAATGCATGACATTCATTAAACATACATAGTGGACAGTGAACCCAATAATCCATATTTAAATTGCAAAAACCCTGACTTTCCATTTAAATAGATAGACAATGGTCACCACTCCAACTCACGCTACGCTGTAGAAAACACAAAACAATTCAATCAATGCAAGTGTAATTCTGTGACTGTACAAGCCCATATTTCGTAGACTCTAAACAATTAAAATGTTGGGCTATCCATCCAATTCAATGAGGCATCAACAACAGGCATGATTTTACAAACATCGAACAAATTCCAACAAGCCATGTTCAAAACCTCTATGATTATCTCTGTGGGCAGAACCAAAAATATCTGTAGCATACAAAGTGTATAACCACGCCATATTTACCACAATGTGACATTGCCTTTTGAAAATTTTAAAACACACAGTCACAGTATTATTAAATCAACCTATCGTGCCAAGCTATCAATCCAACACAAGGAGACAGCAACAGAATTGCTCAAATCAATCAACTACAATCAAAACCAAACTGTGTAAAACTCAGGCTCATCCTTGATGATGCAATTGAATAACCATACTTATACAGTGAATGGGAGTGTCATAAACACCCCAATTGCAATGATCAATAGGCCATTTTAAAATAACATAGTTACAGTAATCATTGACTCATGCTATAGGAACACCACTCATACCAATGCATCAAGAACGAAGCGTCATTGTTTATTAATCAATTTAAAGCAATGTCGGATTATCCATTCAATAAACATAAGAAGGCAACAACAATGTATTTGATTTAACAATTCATTCTAATTAACCATGTTGAGCTTATCCATCCAATTATAATAGCCATGGCAGTGACTAGATAACAAAACCAACATCACTGTCACATAATCAACGGGCAAGCCAGTAATCAATTTTCTCGACAATACACACCCATCCATAGTAACCAATAGTAAACCCGATAGGCCATGATGGTCTTCTCTAACAACCCTCAGACTTGAGGAGTTGAGTGTTTTATTTCTGGACCAACACAGGGAAAGCTAGAGCCGACCCCTCTCAATGGTGAAAACCTCTGAGACCAACAGTGCACACACAGAGAACACCACAATTTACTTCTTGGATAGGGTGACAAATCCCATGACAGGAAAGGCTATGAACAAAGGAGAAAGGATCCATTTTGTCCTTGTAACGATACTCAACACATGCAGGGTACAACCCTTGTGGCTCTCAGTCAACCAACTACAACTCTGAGGTGGAAACAGGGCCGAGAAGAAGAAATATAACCCACTACGTGACCATTATTAGTGAAAAAAACCCAATTCCCAAGCGAACAATGTGCAATGACACAAAGCACTTACAACCATTGAACCCCATAAAATCCAAGACTGGGTATGGTGATACAATGCGTGAAGGAGCTTGTCTAGTCTAGATCAAATGGAAGCCTCCACTAAACTGGAAAGGATGACAAAGAGCCTTTATGGCTACTAATACTCAGAATGACCCAATACACTGTAAATTCATGCATTATCACAAAGAAAGCCACCAACAATTCATTCCAGAAAAATCACAATTTCACACAGTTGCCATACTCAGGGAAAGCACAAACCAACACATCCGAGCCAATATCCATTTCGTAACCAGAGCAGACTCATGGATGGGAAAACAAAAGACATACCTGTAATCAAAACACCTTAAAACATGAGTTGGTCGAGCGGTTCCTCTCTGCTAGGAAGTCGGAGCATAACCACAACAACAAAGTTGAACAATAGCCTGATTACGGTGGTGACCGACGAAAGAGTAAGGGTGACGTGTAGTAAATACACGCCGCCTCCATTCACAGACCATTAATTGCTTAGTACATGCCATCAAGTTTTCCATTAACACAATTAATCAAACCATGTATCGAAACCATCACCCATTAAAACCAATAGTGCGGCTCATACCAAACTTATGCCATAACATAATCACCATCAAATCATATAACCATTATCATCTATCACTTTTTTAAATGTGCCACCCACATCATATCCTTGTAACATATACCATATGCATATTAACCATATAAATCAATTAAATCGCATAACCATTAACTTGCTAGCTAGGATTTAAGCATAATCATTTTAATCTTTCATGCATGTAGTGTAGTATATTTGTAGAGTTATATCCCTTTTCCTTTTTCATTTGTTATAGTGTTTTTTCCTTTTTCCAACTGCTCTTTATGTAATGTTACTAACATGTTTGTTTTGCAGGTGTCCCAAGAACATGTAATGTTCCTGACTTCGCTAGTCTAGGAAACGCTTCTAATGTGTGTGTAGGATCAAAGGTTTACAACATATAAATGATCATACAAATAATGAACGCAACAAAGGACTACAAAGTTTGTATTATGATATCTCTGTGGATTACTAAATGGTCAAATGCGGCTGAATAAACTGACAATACTCGACTAGATCAACAGACAAAGGATCTTAGTCAGAATACAAATAAGCAATTGCAACTGAATTAAATAACAACACTCGGCTAGATCAAAAGACCAAAGGATCTTAGCCGGAATACAAATAAGCAACTAAAAGATAATACCCAGAATATGGGAGCACTGCGAAATCAATGAAGAATGATGGAAGACCTAGATGATCTTTGCGGTGACTAAGGTGTGCCTTTCAACACCAAAATCAACCAACTGGTGTCTTCCTCCTGGAATACACTGAACTATCTCTCCTAAGATGCGCCTCTTATGCTCAATGACAAGTCATAATATGCATAACGATGAATTAGGTCACTAACCCTTCCTTTATGGATTTCCAAAACCCTAAATCATATTGAACCCCTAATTCATTGTTGACTTCCAAAACCCTAAATAACTGCTGAAACCCTAATTCACTGTTAACTTCTATTTTTAGCTCATAATGACTTAAAAGCGCTTTTAACCCTTTTTAGCTCAATGTCACTTTTCGAATATAACACCTGTGACTGGAGTGACCTCTAGTAACCCTGTTAACCCATCTTTGGCCCTGGCTATAGTCTAACGGGGATGTTTAGACCATTAAGCCTCCTCTCTAGAACTCCTATTTGGAAGGGGACATTACAGTCCTCCCTTCCCGAAATTGCTTGTCCTCAAGCAATACTAGTCCAGGGTGCTGCAACACCTGCTCTCTCTCCCAGGTAGCATCCTCTACTAGAAGCCCTCTCCATCTGATCAAACGCTCTCTGATGACCCTGCTCCTCAGTTTCTGCTCCTAGAACTCCAAAACCTCCTCTAAAACTAACTCCAATTGTCCATCCTCATCTAACGAGGGAAGCTCCTCTTATGTGCTAATGAATCGTCCCACTGCCTTTTTGAGGGAAGACACATGGAACACGTTATGAATATTTCTCCCCTCTGGAAGCTCTAGCTCGTAAGCAACCTTTCCTACTCGACGCATGATCCTATAAGGACCATAAAATCTAGGCTTGAGCTTCTCATCCCCACTCTTCTTCAGAGATGACTATCTGTAGGGTTGGAGTCTCAAGAACACCAAATCTCCAACCTCAAAGCTGTGCTTTATCGTGTTCTTGTCCGCACTTATCTTCTATCGGTTTTGTGTCATCTGTAGGTTCTCTTTCAACAACTTGAGAAATTTCTGAATCTCTATAATCCAATCCTTGGCCTTGGGAGCTCTACTCTCCCCGAAGACCAAGTCTACCAAAGTGGGAGCATCATATCCGTACAATGCTCGGAAGGGTGTCATACCAATGGACATGTGGAAGGTGGTGTTGTAGCAATGTTCTCCTAAATGTAACCACTTTACCCACGTTCTCTGTTGTCCTC
>JASDQU010239917.1:1008-12139 GCA_032191745.1 Picea mariana
AAGTACAAATGACGAAGGGCTACTCTTTATATAGAGTCTAGCTCAACTTCCTTTACAATAGAATAATAATATCTCATGTGAAATCCTTAAATCTAGCTTACGAAGAAACAAGAAATTATTTCCTCCAACTAACTAATCAACAATACATAAAATAATGAGTTGATCAAGCCACATGTACAATCCTCCAACCAAAATAAGACCTAAAAGAGTGGAGTGTCTCCATCGAAGAGGGAAGATGAGTCAAAGGTGCATCATCTAGCCTCCAAAGGCCTCCAAGTGGATAGATCCACAACCAACTCCTCAAAGTAGGCAACGAAAACCTCCTACATCTCTCCAAGGTGAATGTGTAGCTCTACAAGGGTGGACGACCCCCAATAGATGCATGAAAATATGGGCCACGTGGCCTTAAGAACTAGGGTGGTCTTCACCATGGGCATATATCAATAATGAACTCCCCAAATAAGCCAAACACTCAAGCAAAAGATGTGGAGCATTCCTCCAACTAGTGGTCAAATTTGCGGCAAAAATTTCCCCATGACAAATTTTAAGAACACCATAATTGTGTCAATGTTTGCCCGAAATTCTATTATGAGCACATTTTGGAAATCCCGTTGCCATTCTACATCTAACGTCATTGATTTAGAGGAAATCTAGGCACTCTGTCAAAAAGATAACTACTCCTGAAGCTAGGTCGTCCTCAAAATATGCAATGCAACCCTAGATCTAGGGTTTGGAACTATGAGTGCAAGCACATTCTTCAAGATGGATGTCTCCTCAAAATGGGGCATGAAACCATAAAGAACCTACTCAAGATACTTCTCGCACCTCACAAGGTGAGATGTGCCTCCAAATATGGTGATGTGGTTGAACATTCCATGAGCTATGACGTGGCATGGCATGAATAGGTCAAGTGCATGAAGAATAACCCTCAAGTGCCTAGGGCGTTGTGAAAATGCCTCGAGAGTTGTGAAAATGCCAAATGTCATGATGAAGCCCATGCAAGGTCCACCTAATATTACGACACTCCACAAAGGGTTCCATACATCCTCATCTACAATCATCTAGCAAGGAGTAGAGACTAGAACATCATGCAATCAAGTGTTATGCTATGATAAGCAAGAAATACATCATCAAAACCTTTAACACATCATCATCCATGTCATCCATGGAACAAAGTGGATGCCCCAACCATCAAAAGCTCTTTGTGATGAAAATCACAAGGGTAGTGAAGAAATTCACTAGTATAAGCTTCATGCAAAATGAGGGATAACAATTGGCTCCAATTGGAACCTCAAAATCTCGACATTTCCCTGTTAGTAATGGCCTCTATAATCAAACAAAAATATGTGGTGGGATGGATCCACATCAACACCCCTAAACACCACATTTACATACTCCATTACATCAAAAGCTCAAAATTGGATTTTACAAAACAAGGCACAAGACATCAATGTCAAACTCAACATGAAATGGAAATCTAATGCTCACATGTTGAGCTTATTCATGTTACTCTAATGCTCAAGTGAGCTTATTCTTTCTCCTACCCTACTCTTAGAGAATGAGCGTGCTAGGTGAAAATTGAAATCATAAATCCAATGCAACCACCTTAGCATCTCATCAATATGATGAATTTTTCCCTTGTGTTTGGTCATCATCCAAAACAAGAATACATCAAAAGTGAAGTACATATATGCTGGAATCGCCATGCGATAATGGCTAAAATAAAACAAGAAACCATGTGCATGATCAAACTCATGACAAAAATGGCATGCACCACTACAAGCCTCATTGGATAGGGCTAGTATACACATCACTTAGTTCATATATGCTGGAATCTCCATGCGATAATGGCTAAAATAAAACAAGAAACCATGTGCATTATCAAACTCATGACAAAAATGGCATGCATCACTACAAGCCTTATTGGATAGGGCTAGTATACACATCACTGCTGCAATAATCTTCATAAGATAATCCCATATTTTCTTCTACAACATCATCATTACCTCCCTTGAGAAACAGAGGCTTAGGGGGGCTCTATGAAATCATTCAAACTGTCATGGCTATCATCCAAGCAAGATGTATGTGAGAGATGAGATAAAATGAGATAAAATTTCAGTTTTAGATAATAAAAAATTAGGCCCTAATCTAGTGCTTGGAATCCTCATTTGATGGCTGGAATTTTCTGCAAAACAACTCATCATGAAAGGCTTGCTGGCCCATACAACCTTTTGCATCAAAAATACCATTTCCAACTGAAAGTACATGCAAAAGAGAAGAAGAAGAAGAAATTGGTGGCTGGAAATTTTTGCAATTAAAAACCTGTTGTCCCATACGATTTCCAACCACTAAATCGCATTTTTCAGCTGAAAAATCATGTATGATTTCACCAACACACGAGGAAGAAGATGGCTGGAAAATTTCTGTGTTTTTTTCATCACAAATCTACTCCTTATGCTGGAAAAAATCTGCACAAAAACTCATATGACATGGTTGAAAATGCTGCAACAAATCCTCCTTGGGAATACGAGTACATGGTTGGAAAAAATCTACATAAATATCTTCAGAAGGCTGCACAAAACCKGCATCATAAATAGGGACATATGGCTGGAAAATATCATGCAAAATTTATTAATGTAACTCCTTAATGTTAGGCTGCCCATAGACCTCAAAATCTACAATTTCTTCAATGGACACATCACTATATGCATCATAAATAGGATCTCCATTGTGTTTCCRACAATTCTGATTCCTATCATGGTCAAAAATCTGAAAAGTGATTTCCATAACTTCATGCCCTAGGGTGCCATTATCTTCATCAAATAGATAAGTAAATGCATTTGCCACTTCATCATCATCTAAGGGTTTGTCAACATGATTATCTTTCTCAAGATCATAACAAGGAAAATCACCAAATCCGAAAATTTGAGAAGGTGCAAACSTTACCAAACCCTCAACCTCATGGGGAGGAAAAATAGGTGCATGGGTACTCTCATCTTTAAGGTATTCCATGGGAGGATAAGATGTTTTTTCAATGATTTGAGAATCTTCTTCTTGTACTTGGTCTTCAAAGGAGATGTGTGAAGAGTCTTCATCATTTTGTGTTCTTTAAGTGGGATGTGCAACAAGATCTTCCATGGCTTCATCATCTTCAAGAGGAGATTGAGGAGTTTCTTCAACAAGATTTTCTTTGTTTATCACACCATACATTTCCTTGATGTTTTCAACATAGGACATCCATTCCTCATGATCATTAGAGCTCAATTTCTTGCAAAATGTTTCAACAAAAAACCTGCAAAATATGATATTTCCCCTCTACAAAGATTTTTAAATCATTCCCTTGCACTCCTTTCAAAACCACGTGCAAAAAACATTTTCACAACATCTTCATGAATAACACCAATATTTGAAATAAATTCCATGAAAGATAAGAAGTGTAGTGTGACCGAATCATCATGTCCACAAAACTTTGGAATTGACATCCAATCTACATTTGGTTGCTCATGAGGGAACCCTAGGATATTTGAGAAATCAATAGGAGCATACAAATCGGCCAACCATGGGGGCCATTCCATTTTTCTTTGCTTTTAAGTCTTCAATATTACCCTGAAAAATCTGCATTGAGTAATCATCATACCTCATAACAATAACAAGAGTGGAGTTGCCAAGATGAGCTTCTTCAAAAGGCCTTCAAGATTGATGGATGTGCTCACCTCTACACCCAACAATGTCTTCAAAATATGTAAGGAACAAGGACTTTGTCCCTTCATGGAGTCACCATGTGAGGAATAGATCTTCAATACAACACTCTCACAAAATGTCATGAAGCATACTCTTAAAATTTATGGGAGAATGGACTTTATCCCCGACAACGGCGTGAAAATGTTAACTCCGAAATTGTATTTAATGATAAAATCCTTAATCCGCAAGGTATAACTCAAAGGGGAACTATTAGRWCGGTCACCACTATCACCTAAGCAACCTATCCTCTTCACTTTAGGCCAACTCTCCTCCACCTCAAGGGGGGTATCTCTAGTAGGAATACTAAAGCTAAGCAATGAGATACAAGGTGAAGTGAGAGTAGCTTTAGTGAAACAATGTTTTGGGGGTTTTGGGATTTTAAAAGAAGTAATAGAAGGAAGTAGACATCAGGGTCAAATCCACCAAGGGCAATGGAGTCAAGGTGAATCAAAGGGGCTTATGGAATCAAGAAGAAAACCCCTCTTAAGAATTGATCTATTTCTTTCAAGGATTAGGAATAAGAGATCTGAAGCAAGGAGGAAGAACAATCTCATCAAATCAAGATTAGCAAGGAAGATCAAGGCCCTTTAAGAAGGGGTCCTCAAAGGAGGAACCTTCACCAACAAGAACAACTACAGTGTGATAAACATACTCAATACCCTTATTAGGGTTCCTAAAATGGATAAACAAAGCAAGACATCAAGTAATTATCCAACTAATAAAGGAAAAAGGAGAGGTGTTACCCCAAAACATCTTCCTTCCAAGTGCTAGATTTTACCCTTCAATGGATCGATCTACTTAGCTTGTAGAAGACTTAAGCATTCACAATCAACCTTTATGCACCAAATAAGTACCAAGATGGAGAAGCTTCAAGAATTGCCAACAACATCCACAAAGAAAGAAACTTTTACACAACCATATGCTCCAAGCAAGATATGTCAATTAAGCTCCAAGGATTGGAAGCTCCAAAAATCCAACCATGAGTACAAATGAGGAAGGGCTACTCTTTATATAGAGTCTAGCTCAACTTCCTTTACAATAGAACAACAATATCTCATGTGAAATCCTTAGATCTAGCTTAGGAAGGAACAAATAATTATTTCCTCCAACCAACTAATAAACAATACATAATGTTATCCCTTATCCTAGGGATAACTAAGGAGATTATGTCTCGAGGCCCACAGATCTTAGACATGGAGTACCGAGAGCCATATTGACTTGATCTTGGCCCTAGAGGGCCCATCCTTCTTCTTCAGCGCCTCCATTCTGTCAATAGCAGCAGCATCCATCCCATCGTCCTGGTTCTGAAGTAGCAATGGGTCTTGCTCCATGAGGTAATGAGTCTGGGTATCATGGTATGTGTCACTCTGATTCTCAAAGCATTTGAATATGTGCATTCAATTCTCTTTTGCTTCATGACATTTACTTGGACATTATGCCTTTTGACTTGTCCATACCTGGGGGGATGACAGAATGCCCTAGCAAGTTGGTTCCCTTAGGAGTGAGTTGCCACTAGGTGGGATAATGAAAGGTCATCATCCCTTCCTTCCATACTTATCACTTTTCACCATCTTCCCTCGTATCTATCCCCTACATTGGTTCGAGCATTGGGTTTGCTAAGCTAGTAAGGGTTGTACCTTACCTTGTGGGAAGAAGGGGCTAAAGGCCCAGAGGGTAAAAGTAGCTGGCAAAAGTTAAAAGCCAAGATCAAACCTTGAGATGCTTCGCCCAAGGATCCCCGAGAAAGCAATAAAAGGCTTCTCAGCAAGAAAAGAGGGGACCCATAAAAAAGATAAAACTCAAGACCTAGTTGGGATAGGGGGTATTATCACGAGCCAGCCTATTAGGTCCATGGGCATGTAGCGGTATGACACTACTATTCATTTGGTCACCACGCCAGGGTAGTAGCTCTTGGTGGCATAGCCAAGAGAAAGAGGGTCTCATCACGAGCCAGACTTCTCATCTCCGTGAAATTCTTGTGGGTAACACTGTCACCACTGGTCACCACACCAGGGCAGTGTCCCCAGCTATTCTCTTGAAAGAAAAAACAATAAGATAAAAAGTAAAAAAGCATTGAATGGGCTAGGAAACAATTGCATCCGTGACAAGGTGCAGCTCACCCTCTTCAGAGGGACCCACAGGTAAGACTTACATTTCCCTGTCATCACTGCACCACTTGCCCAAACATCCCCCACACCATCTCATGCACTTACATAACCTAGATTGGTCTTCACTTGGAAACACCCCACACCTAAGGAGAATTAACCCAATAGGACGTCTTGGAACCCTCTCCAAACCTGCCTTGTAGAATAGCATAACGTCTTTGAGCACTTGTTTGGGAAAAGGGGGGTTTTATGCACATGCTTGGGTAACTTGATTATTAGATGTGATTGACATTGTTATGATCCCTATGACTTATGAGCCCATGGAGGGCGTACTTGTTGTTGCTACAGGACCATGCCCGACGGACAGGTTCATATGGGGAGATGATTAGCTCGAACCTCCATAGGGCTAAAAGCCCACTAGATGGATGCTAAGACCCCAGCTAGGGGCAGACATATACCAGATGCTTGCACCGGAGAAAAAGAAGGGCGTTCCACCAGGGGCACCTTGGCAGGCCTGGACCTAGGGGGTTCTTGCCTTCCCCCCCTGAACGTTGGCCTTGGGAGGCCCATGACGTCACCCTTGTGACCCTTGACGTCACCCAGCGTAAGATTGACATGATGGAGGCAGTTGTGTGCCAAGTGGCACGTGTGGCATGATCCGCAGACCTTGGAAAGCCTAACGTTTTGCTCATGGAGGCCAACGTCCCACTTATGAGGCCCAACGTCACCTTAGGAGGGCATGACATCACCTCTTTGGCACATTTTAGGGTTTAGCTTGTCAACTTTATGTAAAAAACTGGATTTTTTATGTAACTGGCCATGTCGGTCTTTTTTACCTAATTTGTAATTAAAGGTCATTTGAATTGTATAAATAAAGGAAAAATCCCTTGTATTTTTTCACCATCTTTCACTCACACAAGTGTGGGGTCTAAAATTCAAACTCTTTTAAGGCTCATTGGCTTAACTAAGTGGTGCGCAACTCTTGGAGGAGGCTTTATTTGGTGATTTTTGGCATTTTCATGGTGGAAAGTCTTCAACTAGGGCATGTTACTAGATTATTCTTGGTGAATGTAAGTGAAAATCTGCAATTCTTCTTTCTTTGAATGGTTATGGTATCTTTTATTTTGCATTTACTAAGATTATGAAATTGCTAGTGTGAAACCCTAGGAGAATAAGCACATGTTATTGTCCTTTTATCAATAGCTATCCACCTACTTGATTTTGCTAGAAGACACCTCCATTGAAGCATATGCTAGAGCCTTACCTTTGTAGCACTCTAACACCATTGCTTCATTAAGCTTTTATTTATCTCAAGCTTGAGCTAAAGAAGAAGCAAAACCACTAGGGCCTAGGGTTACCTACTTCCTAGTAGTTGTTTTCCTTCTAGGGTTTTGGATGATTGAGGCCTTGGGTTACCAACACCTCAACCATCCTCCCTCTTGTCTTTAGTTCACTTACTATCATTTGTTTCCTTCAAGATTGTTGCTACAAAAGTGACTCCATTAACCCTAAAGGCACTAGTTTATACCTTACATTTGATTGATTGATGAAAACAACCCTCAAACCTTCTACTTCAAGCTCTTTGATTAGATTACATTGCCTCCTTTGCTTCTGACAAATGCTAGCACATTGCCAATTCTAGATTATCATTTTGGGTCATTATTGAAGCTCTCATTATATATAGATTGTTGTTATAAATTTATGTTTGCTTCATCTTGTATATCAGCTTATTGCTTTTATTGAAAGTCCAAGGTTTTACGAAGCACTAGTATCAATTGTTACTTGCAAATAGTGTTTTCTTGTTGTCTTGTTCTGGGCAGGTACACTTGAGCAAATCTTTGATTCATCTTATTAAACCTTTGGGACTTTCTGAGCAGTGTGACTTGTGAGAGGGGAAGAACTTTTCTTGACACTATTACCTTTGCCTTCTCAAACCCCCAGGTCACCGAGGACGTCTCCCCTGGGCTTTCACCCCTAAAGAGAAAGAGGTGTCTTATTTAGGTGACAGTGATAAGACAACCTCCTGTTACGCCAATTTATTGTTCACTTGCCTTTTGGCTTTTGGGAAAGTACAAATTGTGCAATAACACATAAAATAATGAGGTGATGTACAATCCTCCAACCAAAATAGGCCCATGAGAGTGGGACATCTCCATAAAAGAGGGAAGAAGATGAGTCAAAGGTGCAACTTCTAGCCTCCAAAGGCCTACAAGTGGATAGAACCACAACCAACGCCTCAAAGTAGGCAATGAAAACCCCCTCGATCTCCTCCAAGGTGGATGTGTAGCTCTCCAAGGGTGGAGGGTCCCCAATAGATGCATGAAAATATGAGCCATGTGGCCTCAAGAGCTAGGGCACTCTTTGTTAAATTTAGAGTTGTTATTAGGTTCTTTTCAATTTTCTAGAGCATTTCCTAAATAACAGCATAAGTAGGATCACTGAAAGAAACACAATCACAAGGTACAAAACATTTTACCCTGGGAAACCCTCATGGGGGAGAAAACCCAACAAAAACTTCCTCAATAATAGATTGCCAATACAATGCCAAGACTTAAGACCAAACCACCAAGAATAGACTAGGACTGAGCAAGCGCCTCTCTCTCCTTCTTCTTGCAACTGCAACTACCTTCAAAATGTAAATGTGTTGAGCCTGCACATAATAGATCTACCTAGAAAATACCACACACATCTGCAAAGAGAAATTGAGAAAGAAGAAGCAAGAGAGAAAGAATAAAAGAATTCTCATTAACCGTAATGAATAACAAATAATTTACACATGATATACTCTGTATAACTCAATCAATGCGCATTGGAGGAGAACCAATGCGCATTATGGTGGTCTAGAGTGATCTGGACACACACCAGCAGTTACAGGAGTGACCTTCCACCTAGTCTAGTCTCTCAAGCAGTTACGGGAGTGAACTGCCACCTAGCTGAGTTAACTAATCAACCAATCTTCAGTTAACTAACTAAAACAGAGTGTAATGAGGAGCAAATCAAGGAATCAAGGGTAATGCGTCAGTCTGGTGATGAAACCAACCAAGGCTAATGCGCATTAGCATGTTGATGATCCCAATGTTGCATGGTGACAAAACCAATGCAACATCTAGACTCAACTCAACTAGTCAAACTGAAGTGTCAACTGAAGAGAATATTCTCCAGGTGGAATATTCTCCCCTAAAATATAGGAGACTGGATAATGACTAATAATGACTAATAAACAGGGAAAAACCTTAGGAAAAAGAAATCCTAGGTGTGTGTGAAGTAACTCCAACACCCCTCCCCCTAAACATCACTATGGTGAAAATAAAGAATGGGTCCCGACAATGAGGCCATGTTAGGTACCCAAATACAAAAGATACACTGAAAACAAAGTGAGGAAATAGGGAAAACGTCGTGGAAAAAACCCCCCCTCAAGGTACAATGTATGTAAAAAGAAGAACTGACAGTTGCTATACAATTGTGTCCTTCACTCCAAGACGACTTCGCGAAGAATGAAACTTTTGCTCAGTGAAGGTCTTGGTGAAGATGTTTGTTATCTGTTCTGCTGAAGGACAGAACTGTAGGTCGATGATCCCCTCGTGTACTAAGTCCCAGATGTAGTGCATGTGGATCTCGATGTGCTTCATCTGCTGCCTCTGAACTGGATCTCTACAGAACTTCAGAGTGCTCTGGTTGTCACACCAGATGACGATCGGTCGATGAAACTGAATGCCTAACTCGGTGAGAAAATGTTGTAGCCACATGGCCTGAATGGTTATGTTAACTACCCCTCTGTACTCTGCCTCGGTTGAAGATAGAGCAATGGCAACTTGCTTCTTGCTTGACCAACAGATAGGCCCGGAACCAAGACTGACTGAGTAACCAGATGTGGACTTGCGATCAGTGCTATCACCAACCCAGTCGAAATCAGTAAACCCGATGAGATCTAATGTTGAGTCCGTTGCATAATGAATCCCAAAGGTGATGGTGCCTTGTATGTATCGAAGGATACGCTTTGCAGACTTCCAATGTAGCTCATGCGGCTCCTGCATGAATCTGGAAACTGTGCCAACTGCATAAGAAAGGTCTGGTCTGGAGTGTGTGAGATACAACAAGCTCCCCACTAGTTGTTTGTACAGTGTGTTGTCAACCAATGGAGTGTCCCTGCCATCCTCAAGTTTGACTCTAGGAAAGAAGTCGAAGCAGACTTGCAGTCTGTCATGTGAAATCTCTCAAGGAGATCTCGTGCATACTTGGCCTGAGACAGCTTGATGCCTGATGCATCCTGACTGATCTCGAGTCCAAGGAAGAAGTGTAGCGAACCCATGTCCGTCATCAAAAACTTGTCATGTAGAATCCTCTTGACTGCAGCAATTGTTAAAGTCGAGCAATCAGTGATCAACAAATCAACATATAGAACTAAGAGTAGAAGTGAATCAGTCGTCCTGAGCATATAGACATTCGGGTCTGATTTACAACGTACAAAGTTCTGTGACAACATGTAGGAGTCCATCTTGGCATACCATGCCCTCGAAGCCTGCTTGAGGCCATAAAGAGACTTCTTCAATCGACAGACCAAAGATGAGTCTTGCATAAATCCCTGGGGCTGCTCCATATAGATCTCCTCAGAGAGATCACCGTGAAGAAATGCATTCTACACATCCATCTGATGGACTTCCCATCCCTTGGCTACCGCAATGGCAAGTGCCAATCACATGGAATCCATCTTCGCTATTGGAGCGAAGGTCTCATCATAGTCAATACCATGCACCTGTTGAAAGCCTTTCACAACAAGCCTGGCTTTGTATTTGCTAATCTGTCCATCCGCGGCGCTCTTGGTCCTGTAGACCCATCTGCATCTGACAAGTTTCCTCCCAGAAGGAAGGGGAACTAGATCCCAAGTCTGGTTCTCGAGGAGGGAGTTGTACTCCTCCTGCATGGCGGATTCCCAAAAGGGATTTCCACCAGCCTCGCCATAAGACTATGGATCTGAAGACTGAACCAAGAAAAGATGCCTGGAGGGAAATGGTTTAGTGGTAGTGAGTGCAACAGGAGGCTCCTCGAAATCAAATAGAGTCCTCCTAGTATCGGCTAGATCACCAACAAGATCCCCTGTATCCTGAAGAGTAGTTTGTGCCCACTTGGGGCTCTGCAATTGCATCTAGATGCTCTGACTCTGCATCTGACTATACTGACTCTGTATCTGAATCATCCGAGTCCTCTGAATCAGAACTCTCATCAGAAGAAGAGTCGGCATGTGCATGCTCATCACCTCGAACAGGGGGAAGAATGAAGGTGTCTGC
>JASDQU010239918.1:0-16694 GCA_032191745.1 Picea mariana
GGCCATCAGATGCTCTTCTAACCTCACACATTAGGGGGCATCTGTTATAACCCTAAATTGCACCACACATGCTTACCTGGCATCAGGCCAACTCATATCCCTTCTTTGCCAAAACTCTGTTGAACAACTCTTTGAAAATCCTCTTGTGTAAAGGCCCACGCGCCCTAACCCATTATTGCACGCGTGTACATGTTGGATGACTCACAATAGCCCGTGTGTACCTACAAAAGCACAAAAAAAGGAAAGTTGTCGATGGAACAAAAAGCTATGGGTGAGTTAACTGAAACTCCCGGCCATGCATGGCCGAGGGTTCGTCCAAAAACCTAGCTCCTTCTAGCCTATAAAAGAAGGGGTAGGGGTACCATTTAGAAGAGGAAAAAATATAGAAAAGAAACTCTGCCCATTTATGTATTCCATTGTCCCAACCCTTTAGCCTTTCCTAATGCCAAAGGAGATTTAAAGCAAAGTAGTTGAAGAACAAAAGAAGAGGATCCCAGGATC
Organism: Picea mariana; assembly: GCA_032191745.1. Taxonomy (NCBI): domain Eukaryota; kingdom Viridiplantae; phylum Streptophyta; class Pinopsida; order Pinales; family Pinaceae; genus Picea; species Picea mariana. The sequence goes on from JASDQU010239918.1 coordinate 502, forward strand.
AGGTTCAAGGAATAGTGGTCGGTCTCAACTTTTTTAAGTTGACTCATTTTAATTAATAAAGAGAATGTTTTTCCTGTCCCAATTCATGAACTTTCTATGGTTTGATTAGTTTATGTTTGATTTCTAACCTGTTAGTATAGAAGTAGCATGCATGCATAGTTGTTGCTTGTCTTGAATGCAGGTCATATTTGGAAGGAGCATTGCGAACAAGTAATCAAGCACAACGAAGGATCGACATCAAACGTCGGTAACGAGGTAGGTTGATCTTTCAATGCATTTACTAAGAAAAGGAGATTTAAATCTAGGGATGAAGGTAGAAAGTAATTTCTGTTCGATCATATCTGCATGCAAAGTCTGAACTCTATTTGCTAGTTCGTAGGGTGTTTTTCCCAACAACAAAGGGATATCATATCCCATCATATTTCTTTTATCCCTCCATGAGAAGTCGTTTGGGCATGCAAGATCTTTTTTCCTCAAGAGAAACAAGCTCGAGACCCAATTCTTTGTACCCTGACCTTGTTGGGGACTTGCATTAAGAACGACAAGGAGAAGAATTCTCTGATACCACTGATCCAGATCTTATGAGCAGAAAAAAATGACTACATATCATTATCAAAATATGATTAACACAAAATAACAAATATACAGTAACACTGGTTTCTATTCAATAAGGAAATAAGTTGAAATTGTAAAATGTAGCAGAAAACAAGATTGCTAGAATGGTGGCGGTTATCTCTGAAAAGAGATGTGATGGTTGTGCTCATTTGTAAGAAGATGATTACAATGTGGCTCTGAATCCATTTTTACAATAAACAGGAATGTCAAAAACCATATACATCCAAAAACCTAACCCTAGGAGATGAAGTGCCAAAAGTCATATGGGCCGCGTTTGGGTAAGTTAGTACATCAACTTCCTGGGGTCATAACTTTTGCATACGATCTCAGTTTTAGGCGAACAATAGACCGTTGGAAAGGTATCCGAGGAATACACATGTTTCCATTAGAATTAAATATAATGATCAATTTGACTATAGAAATCTCTAAAAACGTTGTTTAGGGCCTCAAAACGACCCCGTAAGTCAGGGACCCGAAAACCAGGAAAAAACTGTCAAAATGAGCTAGTTGGAATAGGTGGGAGGCCACCAACATCCACATGGATCAATTCTCCCCCCTTAGGAAGAATTGTTCTCCATTGCATTGAGTGCCACCATCAAATGTGGAAAATTCTGCTGAATTTGGCCCCGGGTGAGCCACTTGCCTTGTTGTAGGAGCTGGCCAACTTTGACAACTTGATAAAGTTGGATCCTTTGTTGGCGAGTGTCATTTACCTGTTTTTCCACAATATTATCACTGGATTCCTATTTTATGCAGTCATGGTTGAGCTCTATTGGAGTCAATTGTTCTTCTATCTTTGAGGTGTCCAATAATGGTGGGAAATAAGGTCGAAGGAGATCCATGTTGAACACTGGGTGCAGGCCAAGGAAAGGTGGAATTGTGAGCTCAAACGAATTATCACCCATAGCCTTGGTGATGTTTTACAACCCATAACATAGTGGGAGAAGCTTCCGATGGGGTCCTATAAGGTGTTCTTTCTACAGGTGCAACCAAACTTTGTCACCCAGCTGAAACTTATGTGGCACCAGGTGTTGATCATGGTACTGCTTGTACTTGTCATTGGAATTTTGTAGGATATCCTGAACCTATTGGTGGATGTGTTGGATCTGATCAATGAAACAGGTGTCTTTGTTAGCTTCAGTTGGAGCAGGATATGAGTCGGTTGAGGTGACCACAAGGGGTAGTGCAACATCTATGGGACCCAATGGTTGGAATCCCAACCCCACCTGAAAGGGGTTGTGCTTGGTTGAGCTATGCAGGGCTCAGTTGTAGCTATGCTGAACATAGGGAAGACTCCCATCCCATGTGATAGGGTTCTTGGAATTATACATGCACAAGATATGCATGATCATTCGATTTATGACCTTGGTTTGGACATCTGTCTGGGGGTGGAAGGTCGTGGATTTGGTGAGCTTGGTGTCCAACAGTGACCAGAGGCTCGACCAAAATGTGTTGAGAAATCGATTGTCCCAATCTGAGAAAATGGTTTGTGGGATTCCAAAATGTACCCAGACTCATTTTAAAGAAGATATTGGTAGTGGCCTCTGTTATGATGCTCTTCTTGCAGGGGGCGAGAATAGCCATATTAGAAAAGCGATCAAAAACCACAAATACAAAGTCATTTCCCCACTTGTTGGATGGGAGGCCCAACATGTAATCCATTATGATGGATTCCCATGGCCTATCAGGAGTAGGAAAAGGGGTGTACAGGCCCTGTTTCTTAGTGTTCGTTTGGCAATAGCATAAGCAGTGTAGGACCTGATAGACTTGGTGACCTCTTGTCGAAGTTTCGGCAAGTAGAAATGTTTTTGCGGCATTTCCACTGTATTTTTTATGCCGAAGTGTCCTGCCACCTCATTATAGTGGGATTCCTAGATCATCTTCGCTCGCTCTCTGAATGGAACACAGATATGGTCCTGACGATACATCATCATGTCCTGAAGATGGAAATTAGTGACAACTCTGTTTGCGACCAAAATTTGGTAGGTGGTGGCGAAGTCTAGGTCTGTCTCATAGAGTTGGGGCCATGCATAGGTCTCATGGCCATAAGAGTCTAGCACTGTGGTGAGTGTCACGACTTGCAGTCTGCCAAGGAAATTAGTGACGTGGTTGGTGCTTCCTATATTGTACTTGATATTGAGGTGGAATTGCTGCAAGTATGTGGACCACTTCTGATGGCAGTCTTTATGCAATTTACATTGTGTCTGCATGAACTGTAGCGGCTTATGATTAGTGTTGATGATTGTCTCCTTCCCAAGAATGTAATGTCTCCACTGGACACAGGATTTCACAATGGAGTACATTTATTTTTTGCAAGTAGGGTACTTACGGACAACATATGATAGTGTCTCACTATGATATGCCATGGGGTGGTTGTGTTGAGTGATAAAAACACCCACAACATACTCTGAAGCATCTATCTCGATCTCAAAGGGTTTTTACAGGTCCGGTAGTGAAAGTACTGGGGCTGAGTGCAAGTGTTGCTTCAAATCATCGAACACTTGTTGTTGGGACCGACCCCACACAAATTTCTCCCTACCACCACCCTTGGTTACATGGCTGAGGGCCCATGCAATATGGGAGAATACCAACATCAACTTGTGATAGAAATTGGCAAGGTCCAAGAAGCTCTGAAGCTCAGTGAGTGTGGTTGGGGCTAGCCTCTCATGGATGAATTGGATCTTTGCTGGATCCGCATGTATTCCATGATGATCAATGATGTAGCCCAGGTAATGGACCCTGTCCATGTCAAAGGAGCATTTTTTCAAGTTGGCGTATAGCTTGTGTTATCACAGGGTTTGCAAAACCTGCTGAATATGCTGCAAGTGTTCTGCCCAAGTCTTGTTGTAAATGAGGATGTCATCTAGATACACCACTACAAAAGTATAGGTGAATGGTTGCAGGATATCATCCATCATCCTCGTGAAAGTGGTTGGAGAATTTTTCAAACCAAAGGGCATGACCAACCATTCAAAAAGACCTTCCTTTGACTTGAAGGCAATCTTCCATACATTTTTTTGTTTTATCGGGGCCTGGTAGTAGTCATACTTCAGATCAATATTACTGAAGTATTTAGCCCCTGTGAGAGAATCAAGGAGGTCGTTGATTCTGGGAATCGGGTACCAGTTTCTGACTGTGATTTTATTCAGAGCCCTATAATCAATGCAGAGTCGCCAGGTTTTGTCTTTCTTCTGTACTGGCACGATTAGGCTTACGTAAGCTGATGAGTTGGGATGGATGTTCCCCTTAGCATTTCTTGGATCTGCCACTTGATCTCCTCATTCTCTAACAGAGAGCGGCGATAGATGGGCCCATTGGGCAGTGGTGTGCCAGGGGTCAAATCGATGGGGTGCTTAACCTAACAGTGCAAAGGTACCCCAGTAGGTGAGGAGAAGATATCCAGGTATTATTCCAATATCTTATCCACTTTCTTTTTTTGTGTGGAGAGGTTAGCTATGAAGACCCAGATGTGGTTGCGGTCTTTCGCTCATTCTGAGAGCGAATCACGAAGAAGAAAAACTTCCCCATCTAAGAGATAACCTTCTTGCATTGCTTGGCAAAGATCAAGAAAATAACACTAGGTGGGACTGCCTCGGGTATCCTTTACAATTTCTTGTTCAAATTAATAATAACACTACGAGGCCTAGACTCATACATAGCATGACATTTCCATAAATATGGTTGGCCCAAAAGAACATTACAAACTTCGAGAGGGGAAACACCACACAATACCTCTTCTTTGAAGGGATTGATGTCGTATGATAGGCAACATTGTTGGCTAACGCAGATGTCGCTTCCTTGGTGGAGCCATCTGATTGTGTAGGGTTGCGGGTGCAGCATTGTTGGCAGGATGAGTCACTTGACAACCTCTACTGAGATGAGGTTCTTCTGGCTATCGCTATCAATCATTAAGTGTCGCAGGGTACCTTTCACCCACATATGTGAATGAAAAAGGTGTTCTCCTTCCTTTGGCTCATCTAGTTCATCGGGCTGGAGCTTGATGGTAGCAACTATAGCACTAGGTTATGCATCAATGATCCATCTCCCCCTTTCTAGTTCTGACTCAGATTCAGAACCTGCATCTGATTCAGAGGCTTTCCCCTCATCCACTAGCCACTACTTTGAGTGGCAATCAACAATGTTATGCCAGGAGCTCTTATGGAAGTTGCACCACTTCCCGATATCTTTCTTTGTCTTTTTGGTGTCCTTCTTTGCTTGCGTCCTAGACTAGTTGTCTTGAGGTTGTCTGTCCTTTCTTTGTCCCTTGTTCTGCAGATTGGGGCTACCATTTTCTATCTTTTGTTGTGAGGGGTTCCTAGGCACAAATTACCGCATCTTTTGTTTGGGCCTCTGCTCGATTTTGACGACATATCAGTAGGCCATGCCCAAGGATGAGATGTCCAAAAAATCCATTTCATCCTGTATGTATCTATGCAGAACATTGCGATACTTTAGAACCAGATGTTGCTTAGAATGCTTGATACCCAGCTTGGTGCGCAAGGTATGGAAAATGTTTGTGAACTCGAGCACTGCTTGGTCTCTTTCCTACCGCAATGTGGTCCATTTTGTGTACAAGTCATCATAACTTACAATAAGGTATTATTGTTCCTTAATAACATCCCTATAGGATTCCCAAGTGACCGCGATTGTAAATAATGAGGGTTCCTATGTTTTATTTTTCTCACAGAAAGTTTCCCACCAATCCTTGACATGGGGAACAACTTTGAGGAGTACAAAAGTGATATTTTCTCTATTTGAGAAGTTATGGATAAAGAAATACCCTTCTAGCAGATTCAACCATTTGTCTACAACATCTACGTCTATCTGACCTTCAAATATAGAAATATCAAAGTTGATTTGTACCTTGAAGGGGGAGACACCTCCATTTGAGGAAGATGTGTCACCTGTTGGTAGTCATCGAAGGATTTGCACAAAACTATACATCATCTCATTCCTATGTTGCATGAGGGATTCCTCGAGCAACATTTTGAAGGGATATCTTATCCCATCATCTTTATTTTCTCCCACCATGAGAGGTCGTTTGGGTGTGCGAGAGATTTTTTCCTCAAGAGAAACAAGCTCGAGACTTAATTCTTTGTACCCTAACCTCGTTGGGGACATGTATTAAGAATGACAAGGATCAGACCACTTCGATACCACTAATCTAGATTTTATAAGAAGAAATAAATGAATACATATTCTTATCAAAATATATTTAACACAGAATAACAAATATACAGTAAATTTGGTTTCTATTCAATAAGGAAATAAGTTGAAACTGTAAAATGCAGCAGAAAACAAGCTTGCTAGAATGGTGGCAGCTTATCTCTGAGAAGAGATGTGACGGATGCGCTCATTCACAAGAATATGATTACAATGAGGCTCTGAAGCCATTTTTACAATAAACAACAATTTCAAAAACCCTAGACATCCAAAACCCTAACCCTAGAAGATGAAGCGCCAAAAGTCACATGGGCCCCGTTTGGGTAAGTTAGTGCATCAACTTCCCAGGGTCGTAACTTTTGCATACGATCTTCGTTTTAGGCACACGATAGCCCATTGGAAAGGTCTATCCGAGGACTACACATGTTGCCATCAGAATCCAGATTAGTTTATTTTTTGATTGTGGTGAGCCCTAAAAACGTTGTTTAAGGCCTGAAAACGGACCCGAAAGTCAGGGACCCGAAAACTAGGAAAAAACTATCAAACTAGAAAATTGCCAAAATGAGCTAGTTGGAATAGGTGGGAGGCCATCGACATCCATCTGGATCACATTAGGTGAGTAATAATTTTCTTTCTCAATTAATTTCTTGTCATAGACATCATCCAGAATAGTCGCATTCAGACTAGGTTGTCTGCGAACCCTTGGTCTTTGTGAGTTATCCATGTTCTAAAACCTCACTCTATTTTCTGGGGGGGGTTCCTCCTTTGCTATGGGATTGGAATTCTTGGGTTTGGCATGTAATTATCTCCCCTTATTAGTGTGGTGATCTCGTTCTGCATTTTTTTGATAGTTTTATTTGTTTGTGCAATTGCAATCCTTTGCTTAGTTTCATGTGTTGCCACAGGGTCAACTTTCATGTCAGGTATGGTTCCCTTGAAAAATCCTCCTCCTATCATTTGATTTTGACCCACTGGAGGCTTGAATTATTCGTACCTTCTTGAACTGGAAGCTCCTTGATTATCAATATTTTATCCTCCCAACTTCCTTTGTATTCTTCCTAGTATAATATCAAGATCAACACTCGTTTCAATCATGATTTCTTCCATCTCAGTGGCTTTAGTCATTGTCTCATCCAAAGTATCCATTTGAGATGTTTTGATAGAATATTTTACATTCGGGGGCATTGCATTCTTATAAAAACCGAGAATGATAGGGTCATTTGGTCTTTTATGTTCTTAGATCTTTCTCAAGGTTTTATTGTACCTGAGATTAAAATCTCGTATCCTTTCATTCTTCCTCGACCCAATCTGTGTGGAATCAGTGAGAAGGGTATGGTAAGCAATTGGAGGGGAGAACATAGTCAGAAACATAGCTTCTAGGTCATTGAATGAGTGAATGGATCTACTTGGCAACGTTGTATACCATTCATATTATATTCCTGATAAGGTTTACAAAAACAACCTTACCATGACATCGTCATACTCAACACGGTGAAAATAACAAACATCAAGAAATAAGTGTAGATGCCTCTTTGCATCGACTGCTCCTTCTCCATAAAATTCCTTTAAGGTTCCCTTACGGAAAACATGAAGTTTAGTTTCTCACCTATAAGATTTAGAGGGGAATCTCTTATCCTCCTTCGATTTTCAAATCCCAGTTTTCCTTGATTTCTTGCATCATCTCTTCCGCCTCCTTGTCTCTCCTCATGATGCTTGTCTCAAGGTTTTTCTTCTCTTTCTTCCATGTCTGGAGAGATCCCGGGAATAGTATTTTTACTTCTAAGAACAAAGAGTTTCTTAATTTTACTTCTGGTAATCGGTCCTCTGTATTCGTCTAACTTCAATTATGACCTTGTTCTTATGCTGCTCTATCTAGCCTTTGATTTCTTCAGTCTTGTCGTTCCTCTCTCATCTGTCTTCGGAGGATTTCTCTTTCTTCTTCTTGGACCAAGGTTTTTCGCAACATTTATAAATCTTCATGCATCATGACCGTTGATATTACCAAGTTATATAACTAATGTAATATGCTTCGTTGGTTGTTCAATCCAATTTCTAGGTGAGGTTGATCAGCCCAGGGAAAAGTCATATATTCTTCTAAAAACACTTGGCTAGGTTCCAAATTTCAATTCATTCCCCAGTATGGTCACCAAAAATGTTGATGCTTGAATCCATTAGGACCGAAACGACAACCTCACAAGGATGTAAATCCCCCTGCACATTTATAGAGGTGGTACTCCTCTTTAGATTTTCTTGAGATTCTTAAATATTCAGAATATGGGACTTGACAGATGTCCATCGTAGTAATTCAAAGAAACATAAATATAGAGAGTAAATGAAAGGTAAATATGTTATTATTTTTTTCAAATAAGGTTCCTAAGAGAGGACCATGAATCACACATATCACACATCTAAAATAAACCAAATTTCCTCACATCCATCATAGTATAAAAAATATATTTATGATCACATAAAAAAAAAAAAAATTGGTCCGCATGCACAAGAGAACTTTGAAAAAAGTGGATACATGGGAAACTCAAATAAATATAATGATAGATCAACCTCAAATACTTTATGTTCTGAAAACAGAGTTAGAAATCACAATCGAGATTGTTCTCGAAGTAGTTCTCTTGGAATTTTCAAAAAATATATAGTCTGTTACATATTCCTGAAAATGTAAATGTGTTTGTCTTAAAGACTGGGATTGGGGATCCCATGGACCATAAAGAAAATAAATACAAGAAATAAGATTTTAGAAACAAGACAGTGTGCGGTGGACGGACCAGCAAGACCTGGTAAGAAGAAAAAATAAGAAGTTATCAGTCTTCGGTTAAACCTTTCTAGTGAAAGAGGTGGAATAACTGGATGGAGGATTGGATAAAGAAAAGAAGGATGTGATCAGCGTAAACTTACTATGATGGTCTCTTGTTTCTTCATTTTATCGTTGATGTCCTTTTATCATTTTCATCAACGGTTACAATAACCGTCTCAACTTCTTCTTTCCCTTCATGTGTTAGTTTGTCGATATCCTTATTAAACCATTCTTTGATGTAATTTTTCATAGGTGCAACATTGATTTCATGTTGGATTTTAATATTGAACAAATCACCCTCCAAGTCATGGAGATCAATGGAAACGCCATGTAATATTTCTTCAATATCCTAGTTTTTTACAAAGTAATCTACTAGCTAGTTATCTATGGCACTCTCATCATATACAACTATGCCATAAAAGTTTTCAATTGATAATCCTCTAATAATCACAACTTGTTGATCGAACTGTTGTTTTGTTAGGAACAACGAGTTGAGGATCAACTTGGGATATTGTACCTCATTAGTGCTTTTGGATAGGTCCACCTCCTTGAGCCTTTTGAATAACTCTTTTCTCCTTGTTATGGCTTAGCTACATGCCTGAACGATGTTTTTCAAGTTCTTTATTGTGACGAGGAAAATTTATCTATGGCCAGGGGTAAAACACAACAGACGGAAATGACTGCAGAAAACAACTCTAATCTCACGTATGATATATAAGGAAATATGCTAACAAGACAAGATAAAGAGCCTACCTCGTCCAAACGTTCGATGAATTCTGCCATTGAGCACTTGACCCAAAGCAAGATACCTGCAACATGTCCTTAAAAACCAAGAAACGCAAGCATATGGTCATAATATATAAATTTAGAACATTCAATAGCATAATCCATCAACATTCATAACAAATATTCCCATGGAATCAAAATTCAAATATTTGCAAGATGTTAATTGGACAAGAAAAGAGTATTTCTATTAAAATGTAATCAACAAAACTGAATGAATTACAAAATTTTGTGTTGGCATGGCTCAAAATCGAGAAACTAAGTCCCCTTCCAGCTGGGCCTCCATCACTTCAATCATCCACCAAAGGCAAGCTCATATAAGAGAGACAATGAGGTTCTCAATCAAGTACGAAAGAGCTTGGGGGCTGAACAATGTGTTCAGACTTAAAAGGACAAAGGGATGCATACTCAATATGAAGTGAATAATTTCTCCAAAGTAACTTTCTCTCAAAGTTGAATTATTTTCCTATTTTCCATATCTCGGATATAGCCTATTTATAACCTTCAAATTGAACTAAAGGATCGATTCAGAACGTTTCCAGTGTATGGAAGGTTAAGGATCATGGATCTCGTGATGTGACATGGAAACCTGACACTATTTTTTAATTTTGGGCACAAAACCTAATGTACGCAGGCTGTAATGGTGCAACCTGCATATACACATGTTGTATAATACTTAGGGCATGTATATGTGAAAAAAAATTGATTTTATCTCTGGGATTTGCAAAAAGGGACTTCAAGTCTGCATAGGGAAATGGAAAAAGGCCTTCTGAGCAACTTTGCATAGGGTGAGGAAAATATTGCTATAACAAATGTCCCCTAATGTGTGAACTCAGAGGAGTATATGCGATGGCCGAAATACATTATAATACCCAGAAGTGGAGTAATGGAGACTCAACTGGAAGAACTAGTTTCTCATGAGAATATTACAATATGTATTGACTTTGTGCACATGGCTTCCAATTTGAATTACACTATAGATCCATGTGAAAATATATCAAACAGTTTTTCATGGCCACGAATAGGAAATACAAAGGTGGCTACATGCCAAAGGCTGTCATAGTCATGAACAAGGCCTAGTAAAACCAGTCTCAAAATCAATATGAAGATATATGTATACAATGGAGTACAATATGATCCCCCATGATCACTAAATTCACATAGGTATTGGTCCAATGAAAGATAGCAACAACTTAGGAAAGATGCGACGATGAAATGATGTCTTCAAGTCTTCTACACGATCCGCCAAAGGTGCAATTCTACATCGTGTGAATAAAGGAGTTGAGGTCGAACACAATGAGACTTTGTTTGATTACTGGTCATTAAGGTATACCGTTAAAAAATGTGAGACAACCTACCGATAATGAAAGTAGGTATCAAGGCACCGAGTACATTCTTACAAGTGTGAATAAAGGTGTCGAGGTCGAACACTTGAAGAATCCTTTGATCAAGAGACATTGATGTATTCCCAACTGCCGATGGCTGGAGAACCTACCAGTAATGGCTGCAAGCCTCTAGGTACTCATAGGACTCTAGGTACTCATAGGACTCTAGGTCTCATTTCCATAATAGATAGGTTAAAGTTGATGGATGGAGACCCGCTGAAAGGAGAGAATTGAAGCATCTCTCATCATTCAACACAAGGTACAACGCAAGAGCTTGATGATTTGGAGGAAATTGAAAGAAGAACACGTTCACAAACCAATGACCCTATGTGTCTTTCACATGTGCCAGATGCAAGAGGTATATGAAAAAGACCCTCTGAATAGCATCCAATAAAGAAAAATGTTGACAAAGGCAATGAAACCACCAATAAGTCTAATGGCATCCAAGACACTACACGAATCCTGATGTGTGAATAGATTTATTATCGTCGAACACAAGGGAAACCTCCCAGTCAGCGACCAATGATGAAATGTCGAATATTGGGTTCTAGGTTACCTACCAATGATGAAATTAGGACCAGGGTGTATGATAGGACTACAATTTCATGTAATTCAGAGACATACTGGGGGTATGTCTGACATGCAAAGTCAAGAGTTCTGAGGAATGGTCGACACAGGTTTATAGACATCCTTTTAACAAGATCATGAGACATATGGAAGACTCTGGCAGCATAGACGCAATGATGAAACTTTGATATGCAAGAGGAATCAATCAAACTCTCCATAGGGACTGGAAGAGTAACCATTCAGGGGAGTAAACTCTACTTAACGAGCTCATATTCCTAAGGTCATGCTAAACCCAAAATTTTGATGACAAGTGGACTCAAAATTTTTGGGCTATGTTCAAAGGCGACATGAATGCTGCCAATATAAGGTAATATTCTTTCCTCGCCCGTCTTTTTTTATTTTTTCATAGTCAAATGAATGTTATGATACAAAGGAGGAAATGAGTGTCACAAGTGCAACACCCTATTTCCCCCAGTTTGTAAAAATAACTATACTGGCCAAGAACTATGGCAAACTCAAAGGTCCATGAATGTAAATAATGTTATGAATATATATATATATAACTGCTGAGAGGGGGAAGTGCTGAAAAAAGAGACCACGATGGCTGAAGAAAGGTGGTGGAAGGCACCTGGAATGGTGGCATTAACTTCCATCGAACCGAACCGTATTTGGTCTTCACTGACCCGGAGAACCAAGAGCGACTCGCTGGCCCCGAAATGAATTACCCACTAGGGTGGTAGGTGAAGAGGCTCCTCATGAGTTAATGAGGGATGGGGGTGAACCACCCATCCGTGGAGGCCTCAGACCTGACCACCGCGGGGGAATTCGTGCCACACGCAACCTCGTTGGGAGAGAAAAGGCAGGTAAAAGGTGTGGGAGGGGGGTGCGAGGGAGAGATAGCAGGAAAGAGATCAGAAGAACTCTAGAACAAAATACAGAATGAGCGATAGCAAAGAAGGAGAGTAACCTTCGTTCTCGATCGCTGAAGAACAGAGGCAGAGAGTCTCCAACATCATGGTCTAGCTCGGGGGTGGCTAGTGGTAAATCTGTTGGGAGTCATTGAGCCTACAGTTGGGTGGAAACGAGCACCCCTCTCAGCAGTTGCATCAGCTGGTGTTTTTCTGATAAGTGTTATATCTTGTATCTTGAAATTTATATGCTGACATGTATGTTCATAGTCTGTGCAATTATGAATGGTTTCAGTATAAGACTGTCTGCATGGTGTTTTGATCAGAAATGATGGCTGCATGTTTTTATTGGAAAGACCCCGTATGGCTTATGTTTATACATATATATATATATGATGAACTAATACAGATTTTCAAGTCTGCTCTCAGGAGATTTGTTCCTGTGTTCGTCCTACCTGATTCCTTGGATAGATTTCCCCACGAAGGCACCCTTTTGAGACAACTCCCTTACCTTCGAGAAGGCCTTCCAGTCTAGTCCTCAAACCCTGGTGTAAATTACTTGAGGACCCGAAGGAGGATGTTATAGTTTATGTCTTAAAATCTTGCACGAGGGAGAATGGTCCTCATAGACCTCAACATTTCGGCATTTCGGTAACTGGAATACCCAAGGGAGAGTCCCCTTGCACTCGCAAGTCCCAAAACCTCGACTTGCGAAATCCTAAATTATTAGTGTGGGGGTAAATTAAGAGTTTTCAGAGTTTCGGCACCCGGAGTATCTAGGTGCGAGTTTTCTTGTACTCGCGAGTCCCGAAATCCCGACCCGCAAAATCCTGAAATGATAGCATGTGATTGAGTTAGGACCTTTTGGTGGTTCGGTACCCAGGTACCCTTCCTCTTTCTAAATGCACGAACAAGATCCTTTCGAAAGATCTAAGGTCTGTTACGAAAGTTAAATTTTATGAAGGAACGCAGGCGTTAATGTCTCGACCCCTTTTTAACCTTCACAGGTAACAAAGAAATCGGGACTGTCGATCCCAAGACCCATGATAAGTACCTGGATCGTCCAGCTGTAGAGTACACGTGCTGGCCAGTAAGCGTTTCAGTTTTTCGGCACCCGGGAGATCATAGGGTAAGAACCCTTGTCCTCACGACTTCCGAAACCCCAATTGGGGAAATCCCAAAAAAGAACTTAGCCTCATGGATATATATATATATATATATATATCGGCGTTTTAGAACTTCAGCCCCCAGAAAACTCATATTTGAGACCTCTTGTCATCGCACATCGCGAAATCCCGAAGTATGAAATCCTGAAAAGGTCTAGCGTGGGTAAGCCTTGGTGTTTCGGTGTTTCGACAACCAAGAAACCCAAGGGTCAGTCTTCTCATACTTGCAAGCCCCGAAATCTCGACTTGCGAAATCTCGAAATAGTATAGTGTATTTCAAAGTTCGGTGTTTCGGAGTTTCGGCTCTCGGGAAACCCAAGTGTGAGACCTCATGATTCTCACATATCGTGAAATCCCGATGGATGAAATCCTGAAATGATAGTAGCGCGGATGAGATACAGTGGTTCGATGTTTCGGCATCCAGGATACCTAAGGGTAAGATCCTCTAGTCATCGCATATCGTGAAATCCCAATAAGCGAAGTCCCAAAATGGACTAGCACACATGAGTTGTGATATTTTAGCATTTCGGTTCCCGGGACACCTAGGGGTAAAATCCCTTGCACTCACAAGTCCCCAAATCCCGACTTGCAATATCCCGAAAGATAGAGTGTGGAAAAGTTATCATATTTCGGTATTTCGGCACCCAGGGCATCTAAGTGCAGGCCCCACGTGTTCACTAGTTTTGAAACCCCCGACTCGCGAAATCCTGATGGATGAATTCCTGAAATAGTGAAGCATGTTAGAGCTTGGCGTTTTCGGAGTTTCAGCTCCTGGGAAACCCAGGTGCGAGAGCTCCTGTCGTCGCACATCCCGAAATCTCGATGGAGGAAACCCCGAAATAGTGAAGTATGTTAGAGCTTGGTGTTTCGGAGTTTCAGTTCCTGAAAAACCCAGATGCGAGAACTCCTGTCATCGCACATCCCAAAATCCCGATGGAGTAAACCCCGAAAAGTGGAGTGCCATATTTTAAATCCAAGGCAATTTCTAGTTATGACAAACTATTGTTCCCTTTCAGATTTCGGCACTTCGATAGACAAGAGAGAAAAGGAAATACATGTATCACGATTTCCCGAATTGCGAAAGCCGATGAGCACCTCTCCGATAAGGCATGTGGTCATAGCCACCCATCATATGAGTACGGATAAGGGATGGCAGGGTCTGTATCAGGTCCCGTAGGGATTCGAGAATTTTGTTCATCGGAGAAAAGATGAAAAAGGCCGAAAAATTTTGAATTCCGTAGTGGGTTTGTTACAAATTGGTATCAAAGCATGGTTACAACACTTGGCCTGCTTGGGCTCATGAACGAGTTGCGCAAAAGCTCCGTTCGAAACACTCCTAAAATGAGTAACCCCCTGTCCTAACCTTCCTAATCAAAGGTCGAAGTTAAGAATGAAAACCCCTATTGTGTGTGTGCATAAATAAAATATGAATAATGTACTGGTTATAAAAATGAATATAAACATTGACTAACAACCAACGTTTTTCCTTTTGCACACAAATGGACGATCAGCCGCGGGAAATTACAAATGCATAGAATGGTGATCCACCATGAAGTGGGGGAGGGCTCCCACAATAGAAACGAAGAGTCTGACGAAAGGAGGGCGGTAGGGACCCCTCCAAATCTAGCCGAGACTGTGAGGAGCCTTATGGTCGAATTACAAAGCTGCAAGGCTGACAATGATAGGATGATGAAAGAACAAGAGAAGCAAACAGAAATTAACGCAGTTTTACTGCAGAGCTTATCCGAACTACAAAGACAAATGCAGCATGAACCTGAGGTACAGAAACATGGTCATATCAGTGGCCACACTGAGAGAAGCACCTTGAAAAAGGTCCATCCCAGAGGAAAAGGACCAGTGGCGAACGATTCCTCTGGGAAGGAAGTTGGTTGTTCGGAGGGCTCTTCTAGCAACAGAACTAGTTCCTATTCCCAAAGAAAACGAAAGAAGCGAAAGCTTTCCAAGGGTCATAACTTCGAAGAATTCAAGAAGGAAAAACCACCCTCCTTCGATGGTGAAATAAATAAAGGGGACGAAGCAGAGGCCTGGCTGCTTGGACTAAAGAAGTATTTCAGAGTCCATGACTTCTCAGAATATTTGAAGGCCCGAGTGGCCACCTTCAACTTGAACGGAAAGGATTCCATTTGGTGGGAAGACCTTAAGAATGTAAAAGGGATTCATGAAGAAAACCTGTCTTGGGAACGGTTTGAGAAATACTTCAGAAAAAAGTATCTGTCGGAAAAATATCTCGATGAAAAGACTAAAGAATTCTATGAACTTAAGCTGGGGCAACTCACCATAGAGGAATATGTCAGCAGATTCCTCGAGTTGCTGAGGTATGTACCCTACCTAAAAGCAGAAAAGGAAAAGGTGCAACGATTCATCAATGGACTACCTAAGTGTTAAATTTTTGGGTAATATTGTAGCACAGTAATTTCTTTTAAAATTTCAATACTTAAGCAATTTAAATCTGTCACTTAAACAAAGTTAGAACATCTAGCAAGAAGATCTGTGAAGGACAGCCATGCACATATACAAGTAACCTTTGTTCTAACATGAATTCAAACTTAGATCTAATATAACAATGTCAACTTCTGATCACATGAATATAAACCAGATCTCATGTAACAATGTCAACCTCTGATCACATAAACTCAGATTTAATATAAGAAACAGATCTGAATACAACATTAGATCTATATAATTGAGTCAAGAAACCAGATCTAAATTCTGCCTAGTCATTCTCAATAAACATATCTGTAGATCTATGCAAAGCTTTACTAAGATAAACAAAATG
>JASDQU010239924.1:0-16748 GCA_032191745.1 Picea mariana
GGGGTCAGGTCTAGAATGAAGAGGAAGGAGACCACACCGATAGGAAGTGAAGGAGATTTTTGTTTTGCTAGAGAGGAGCATAGATGGAGATATGTAAGTGAAGAGGCATGGCATTATGAGTAGGGTATCTAGTGAAGACACCAGAAGTATTGGTAGTAGGTGATGAGAATATTAAGTATGAACCCCTTAGTTGTTCCAAGATGTCGTAAATTCAAAGGAAGATGACACACTGACTAGAGGCGCAGAGATAGGAGATGATTATGAGGGTCACGTAAGAGGAGGGGAAGAGGAGTTAGTGATAGTGGATGGTATTGGGAAGTTGCATGTAGGAAAATATCAGGGTTCCCTCACAAGAAATGTTGGAATAATATGGAGTTACCACCCCCCTTGTGCATTTGTAACTAAGAAGAAATAAGAAAAAATAACACGATGATTGGAGTGGAGGGAAGAGTAGGAGAAGAAAGAAGAGAAATAATGAGTGAAGAAGAAGACAAAGTTAGAAATACTTTGCAAGGAAGAGTATCAGTACCAAGATCATCGACACCAAGCAGTCAGTGAGGAGGTTACAGTCTGAGATTGAGAATGAAAAATTAGGATAACATTTTGATGCTACCTATATTCCATGGGATAGGTAAGGACAATGCAGAGAAACATTGGTTTATGTCTGAGGGGATATGTTTTGTGAATAGTATTACACATGAAGAATATAATATTGTGCAGATGGAGAGAACTTTCACGGACAAATTTTTGAACAATTCAATGTTATTTATTGGTATTGAGTTATTCATGGCATTTTTTGTGCCGAAAACAAAAATTAGGCACTAATGGAGATGGAAATTGCACCCCATTTAGCGCCAGAAATAACGCCCCACTTAGCGCTAGAAATAATGCCCGCTTTAGTGACAGAAATAGCGCCCCACTTAGCACTAGAAATAACGCCCCCTTTAGAGCCAGAAATAGCATCCCATTTAGCGTATGATTTAGCACCCTAGTTAGCGCTAGAAATTGCACCAAAAGTAGTGCCAGATTTAGCGTCTGA
Organism: Picea mariana; assembly: GCA_032191745.1. Lineage (NCBI taxonomy): Eukaryota > Viridiplantae > Streptophyta > Pinopsida > Pinales > Pinaceae > Picea > Picea mariana. Next base: position 1,040 of record JASDQU010239924.1, read on the forward strand.
TGTAGACAGATTAGCCTAAATAGTTAATTAGTTAAGGTGTTGGGGGTTAAGTGGATAGGGGTTTTGAGGATTATGGGATTTGGGGAACAAGGATTAAGGGTTAATGGATTAGGGGTTAGGGTTTAAGGTATTAAGGGTCAAGATCTAAGGGATTTGGTGCTTACGGGTTAGGTAGTTTAATGGTTAATGGATTAGGGATTATGGGCTAGGGGATTAATGTTTAAGTGCTTAGTGCATATGGGTTTTATGGATTAAGGTATTAGGGATTAATGAGAAGTGTTTAAGGGTGGATGGCTTAGGGATTAGGGGATTTAGGGATTTTGTGTTAAGGGATTATTGATTAACTAAGGTTGAAGGCTTAAGGGTTAGTTACGGATTAGGGATTAAGGCTTTAAGGGTCAATGGATTAGGGGTTGTGGGAGTTAGGGATTTGTCGAAAGTCTCTTGAAATTGCATGGAACCTCTTCCAACACGCCAATCACCAATTTCATCCACTGATGTCACATGGTGAGCAGTGAATAGGGATAACATTGAAATTTCTTCAAACTGTTACTGTATGCATTGAAATTTGACATGGTTAGAATAAACACATGCACCCTTAATGATATGTGAGGGTTTCAAGACTCAAGGATACCTAATGTCCCCACATAACTTTTGAGATCATCTACATTTGTATCAACTTTCATCATGCAATCTCATTGTCATCATTTGTCATTCACATCTATGGAATGCTTGTTGAAACTCTCTTAAAATTTCATGGATTAACATCTTCCAATTACAATCCCATCACCAATTTCATCCATCGATGTCACATAGTAAGCAGTGAATGGGGTTTAGTGCTGGATGTGCCTAAATAGTTAATTAGTTGAGGTGTTGGGGGTTAAGTGTATAGGGGGTTTGAGGATTATGGTATTTATGGATTTGGGGTATAGGGATTAAGGGTTAAGAGAATTAGGGATTAGGTTTTAAGGGATTAAGGGTCAAGAGATAAGGGATTTGGCGCTTATGGGTTTGGTATTTTAATGGTTAATGGCTTAGGGACTATGTGCTAGGGGATTAATGTTTAAGTGCTTAAAGCATAGGGGTTTATGGATTAATGAATTAGGGATTAGTATTTAAGTGTTTAAGGGTTTATGGCTTGGGGATTAGGGGATTTATGGATTTTTTTTTAAGGGCTTAGTGATTAACTAAGGTTGAGGGCTTAAGGGTTTAGGGATTAGGGATTCATGATTTAAGGGTCAATGGATTAGGGGTTAGGGGTCATGTCTAAATTTGACATGGTTAGATGAGACATATGCGTTGAATATGGTATGCAATGGTTTCAAGGGTCAAGGCTTCATGATGTCCCCGCATAATCTTTGACATCCTCCATGTTTGCATGAATGTCCTTCATTGTGCGGTAAGATCATTTTCATTATTCATCTTTCCCATCTACATAATGTTGTTCAAAACTCTCTTGAAATGTCATGGAATGTCTTCCAACATGCTCATATGAGATCACCCCCAATTATCAATCCTTCCTCTCTTAAGAAATCACTCTCTTCCAGTGATTTCCAGAAGGAAATTATGTCTTGATAGGGACCATAGCAGTTTAATTCGTAGATTGATAGTACCAAAAAATCCTTTAAGGCATTCTTCCATTAGAATAACTACATAAGTATGAAAATATTGAAGATCAATAAATAAAAGATTCCATATAGAAATTAAGCCTCCAAAGAGGCCTGTAGCATCAATAGCTACATAAGCCCCTAAGGGACAACACTTTAAGAAGAAGTCCTTTGGTTTATAACTATCAACCATAGTTTCTTGGAATAAGATAATGTCAGGGCTAGTTGATTGTATCACCTTTTTTATTCTTAAAATCTTAGGGGCACCCCCAAACCCTCTCAGATTCATTGATAGAATGATCATACGGGGGAACCAAAATTGGGCTCCAAATCTCTAATCACCCTAGGGGAATTAGAAGGAGAATAATGAGGTAGTATAGGGGAGGAGTTAATAATAGGTGATAAGCCTCCATATACAATACGTATAACCCATTTTTTAACCTTTTTCATTCTCTTCTTACAAATGGTCATATTGGCTCTATCGACATTCATTTTTGTAGCTTCATCTAAATTATAGAATGGAAGAGGGGTTTTTTTAAGGGCCTCTGTATAGGAGAGTTTCAAAACTTGTCTACCAATAATTTTTGCTTGTGAGAAATTTACAAAGCTGTCAACATTACCAACATTGCTTATTTCTAAAGAAGGAGAGCCAATTTCTAGAACTTCTTTGTAAGAAGGAATGGGGTCCCCATTAAAAACAGATCGATCTAGGGTCTGAATGTGGGTTTCCTCATAACCATTATTTGTTACAAACTGGTTTGGTGAGCTAGATTGTGTAGGGGTAATTAACATCTTCTGGTTTTTCGATTGTTGTAGAGGAACCTTATAAAAAACATAAAATTATTGGTTGGAAGTTCTTGAATTTTTTTTAAAACAATCTCCCAATTAAAATCCCCAAAAATTTCTACTAGCCACTCCTCATTTGATTTGATTTATTTTCGACACAAAATGAGAGTGGAGATATAATAAATAAATGTACAGAGATATCTCAGATAGCCAATATTATAACAGAAATGTATCATAGATGCAACCATAAACACATATATACATTAATGCACAACTTTCTATTAATGAGCGAAAATGTACACAGACTGTAAAATAGATAGTGAAAGACTCGCTAGAATGGTGGCAGCTTATCTCTGAGAAGAGATGTGATGGATAATCACATACATGAGAATATGATTTTATAATGAGGCTCGAAAGGCATTTTTATCAGAAAGAAAATCCTAAACCCTAACCTCGGAAGATGAAAATCCAACAATTTTGAGGACCTTGTTTTGGGTAGTTTGGTGTATCAACTTTTCGAGGGCGTAACTTTGGCATACAATCTTTGTTTCGGGTGCACGATAGCTCATTGAAAAGGTGTTGTAGAGGATATTCATTTTAGAGGCTCAATCAGAGCCTTTGGCTATTATTGAGAATATATATCCAGAAAAACATTCGTTTAGGACCTCAAAATGGCCCTGGAAGTTAAAAACTGCTAAAAATAGTAAATTACCAAAATTGCTAGAAAATTGTTTTGAGCCAGTTGGAAAAGGTGGGTGGCCACTGATATCCACCTTGATAATAATTATAATCAATAATTTGTATATACTCATTTGATAAACTATTGAAAAAACAAGGGAAAATAATATTCATCTTACTAAGAAAGGAGTTTCACTCTTCACTGCTTTGAGAGGGTGGAACTAAAGAAAAATCCAAGGGAAGTCACGACAGCTAAGAACCATTATCAACTTCCTTTTATTATGTTTTGATAAAAAAAGGCCATTTTTATTTGATATGCCCTGCCTCATAGTAATGAAAGCATCAAAATGGTTCCTTCCCGTAATCCAAAACCTGGATGAAAAAACTATCCCTTGTAGACACCTCTATATCCTCTGAAAAACCCTTTTCTTAATCAAATTCCACTAATACCCATGCAATCCTCTTATTGTTCTAGCACATGGTCTTCTCGTCAAAATACACAATCCGTCCCACAATGTTTTCAAGATCTACAAAGATTTGTGTAACCAATAACTCTACTAGAAATTCTGGGAGAAGCATCCAGACAAACACTTGGAAAAGGACTCCATATATGGGTTAAAGCTAGGTTTCCATATGTTGAGCATAAAAAACCCACGACCAATAATACATGGACTAGCTGAAATCTTTAAAATATCTCCCTCTAATAAGAAATGAAACAGGATCCAGTGATTCGATAAGAGACTTAAACGAGGAAAATAGTCGACCAAGGGTTTCCAGTGGTCTTGAATCCACTTCTTAAGATTTTATTTTTTCATATTTAGATAGAAAAAATTTCCCACCAAATCCTTCAAAGCTAGACCTGCAGCCCACTCTAATGATACATCCTTCTCCGGAACATAGAGAGGCTGGTTATTTCACACTTTCAAACTTTTTTGTTGTTTCTTTTCCTTCGCTTGACCTCCATACAGTCAAGGCTGCCTATTCTCTATAGCAGGGATGATTTTAAGGATGGAAATTTATTTTAAAATGTAGAAACCTTGGCGAATCTTAGTAATCCTTCATATGCCAACTATAAATGTTTGGCGATATTTTTGTAAAAATATTCAAATTTCTAAGGATTCTATATAGTTTGTATAAACTTTTGATGATTTTTAAGGTAAAATAATTTTATCCCATAGAATCTGGGTGAATCATTTTTAGCATAGCGAATATTGTTTTGAGAAAAACCATGGAAAATTAGCCCATGAGAGAAATTTAGGCCCTAAAATCATCCCTGCTCTATAGCTTTGGAGAAGTCTGGTTTTGTGACCAAAGGGTTAATGTCAAATATAGACCTATGTTTTTTCGAGATATCTTTCTCATCGGTCCAAGTTAATGGAGAAACACTAGAAGTTTCATGAATTTCCTTATTGTCAATCAAGCACTTCAAAGATTCTCCCAATTCAATGTCAGATCCATACTTCACATGAAAACCACATGTCACTTTTACACACTGGATATTGTATAGATGTATGTATGTTTCATTTGGTTGAAAAATACCCTATTTGGCCGACAAAGCATATTCTTCCTCCCAGTCAACATTCATAATATTTTCCATGCCATCCATCGTGTATGGAATGTTATCATCTTAGGAATTGGGAACATGGCATTATTAATTACGGACATGTTTGTTAATATGATCAACTTCTCAAAAACCTAATTTAAATGCAATGCCATTCTAAAACAAAAACAAAACTCTCATTTAGAATAGACTCAAGACCCCAGGATTTTGAAATCGCTTTCAAAGAATAGATCACACTCCATTCTATTTAATGTTTCTTGGTGAATGCAACATAAATAGTGTAGGGTTTATGGGTGGAAGAATCAAACCTATGGTGATATGGTTTACTTTTTTGTAACCCCTATTACACTCTCCATAGCATGAATGGTGTGACTGTGGTGGTAAATATTCGAAACGCCGAAAAATTTGGTGGAAAGTTGAAATATAGAGGGGAATTTTAAATGGGACAAATTTTTAGAGGGAACCCAATTCTCAATTTTTGGATCTGCATTTCCCGCATGGTATTTTCATATGGTCAAACTTCACTTTGTTTTGACTCGCCAGTGTGATCAAACTGAATGACCATTCTACCTAATCAACTAGATCTTTTTTTGAGAGGAGTCGAGCCCCACATAGAGGGAGAAGGGGAGGATAGTATCGTGAAATTTGAGATCTTTGTGTGTTTTCATCACTCAATTCAGTCGTTGAATCGAGGTTTTGATACTTCGTTGATTCCGTCGATGTGCATTTTGTAGGCATTTGAAGGTTAAATATTGATATTTAAGTAAGATAAGTTCTACAACTCTTTATTTTGTCTATGTAATCCTCGACACTCTGTTGATTCCGATGATAGTCGTTTTGAAAGGACTCATCGATGGAATCAAAATAAATTATGAATATCAGGTATGCAAACCCTTCTTATTTTTCATTTAATTTATTTTTTATTGAGTCTTGATCAGACGCGATCATGATTATCTATATTCTTATTATCGTCTGCCTGAATAATGCCACTTCCTTTTTGCTAAAGTTTTCCCGACCGTAAATATTTGTATTCATGATATTGCACGCCTAAATAATGACTAACTTTGTTTCCTTTTGCTGGAAAATGGTTGGCCTTTGAGCTACACTAGTTGCATTTTTCAAATATATTGAACTCCCTCTTAAACAAATCATTTTGGATCCTTCTCCGTTTTCATTCCACAAATATTTTTTTTAACTCTAAAGACATAGGTTGAATCCTATTATCTTCCTCCCAAGGATTTTCGAAAATTCTAGTTTATTAACATTTCTCTTGGTATCATTCTCAACAACAAAAGAGATACGATCTCTATCCTCCCTTTGGTCACAACCACTTCCAAACTTGGACATAGGAGGACTCTCAAAACTCAATCCAGGATGCATATTTGAGATACCATTGTCAAAAACAACTATGTCGTAGACAATCATTTCAAGGTTTATCACATTGGCACTTCCATCAATATGGAGAAAGGTTTCATTTAGGGTACTATCACAACTTCCACCATTGTTTCCTCCTAATTTCGAGTGTAGATATAGGTTGTTGGTTGTATCATCGTGTATTAAGTCCTACATTTTTACAGAGGTAAGGCTTGTGATCATGCTATAATTGATTCCAAGGGTTGATCCATGTCTATTCTATCTGTAATATCAATGTTGTGATATGAAGCGAAACATTTTCTTACTTCATAGTATGGGTTGTCTTCATCATCCAATTCTAAGGGGAAATCAAACCACAATTCTTCATCATGTTCGAGAGGACATCCGAGAGATTCAATGATAGGGTTTATTGCACCATATATTTACTTGAAATTTTAAATGACAACCATCCATTTCTCATGGTCATTATAAGGGATCCAACGTTTGTAAAAGGCTTTGATAAACCCTGCAAAAGACCAAATCTCCCAGACCAAATCTCTCCCTTATCAAGACTTTCAAATAACATCATCGCATCACCTTTGAGAAATATGAAAAACAAATTCACCATATTACCTTCATGACAAAGGCCAATTCTCAAACTAAATTCAATGAAGGATGATAAATGTTTCATGATTGAATCACCACATCCATGAAATCTTTGAATTTCCCTTCCATTTACATCATTAATCTAATGAAGAAATCCCTGAACATTTGAATAATGAAAAGGAGCATACCAATTGGCCAACCATGGAAGGATGTTGTGCATGCCAAATTGGCATGCACAACATCCCTATTTGTTGTTGTGCCTAAACCTTTGGATCATTAATTAATTAGTTGCCAACTACATAAAAACTATGTAACATTTCTACTAAGGGTCCAAGGCCAAGACCTATCTATTAAATTGTCGATATTAATTGATTATGGATATGTAGACCTACATGGTTTTGAAATTTGTACCCCACACATTTGAGACATGATGCCCTCATGCATTATCGCCAACTTCTACATGCAAAAGGTCCTCCTTGAGTGATCCCAAACCACTGCATCTATGAAATAATGGAAAGTATAGATGAGAGTTTTTCATTAGAGAGTGAGTTCTCTCATGGGATTATTCATTCACTATATCACGAGGAGGGTTGTATTATTCCTAATGAGAAAAATGTTGTCATGCTTGAAAGGAAAATGTTTGTGAATGGAGCTATGGAAAGTTCTTTCTTGTATGAGTCCATGAAAAGACTTATGGAATTGAGATTGTTGGTGATGAATCTGCAGCTAATGTTGATAATTTATATTAGTAATAGTGAGGATAATTCTACTTGGCCTATTAAAGATGCATGTTTTTAGCTCGATTCCATAGAATAAGAAGATAGGCCTATTTATAGACTCGGTTGAATTAGAGCTTGCACAAAGGCGTCACTGGTCTTCAACATACATGGCACTTATTGTAGGAGTGGTTTTATTCGCAGATGTTATCATCGTGGTATATTTTAAAACATCATCAAAGAAGAGATATTACCAATAAGGACCAATGAAGGAATCAAAACCAAAGGGAAGAAACTAGGTATGCTCACAATGAGGATGAAATAATGAGATTCCTTACCAAAGAAATTTCCTTTCAATAAGATAAGATGTTACTTTCAGAGGATGAGATTTTTCCTAAAATTGGAAGAACAAAATAATCAGTCATTGGCTCACAAAAGTTTTCCATGCATTCCCTTTCCTTTCCTTGTCATACCTTTCCTTGACATGCCATGCCTTTCCTTGACATGCCATTCCTTGTCTTTCCTTGCCATGCTTTGGAAAGCCTTACAATGAGTTTCCCTTCCATTCCTTTCCTTTCCATGCATTCCCTTGAATTTCATTTCCATTCCTTGCCTTGACATGCCATGCCTTGCCTTGACATTCCTTGCCTTGCCTTGCACGCATTGCCATGCATTTCCCTGGCCATTCCTTGCCTTTCCTTGACATGCCTTTACTTGACATGCCTTTCCTTGACATTCCTTTACTTTACTTAACATGCCATTTAATTTCCTTGACATGCCATGCCTTACCTTGAAATGTTTTTCCTTGCAACCATGGTGCCCACAATTTCCCGACATAGGGGTTGTAAAAGTTGACCCCTTGTGTCGGATTTGCATTGTGCCTCACTGAGAAAAACCCTAGTTCAAGAGATCCTCTAACAAAATTTTTTACGAGTGATTAAATCATAGTAGATAGGTCCTCCTATCTGGAATATCGTGCTAGGATTCCAACGGAATTGACGGTTCATTGATCCGATGCATGGTTTGCGTGTTATGGCGTGTTGCAATTTGCCTCCTGAAGCCATTCAGGGACATAATGACAATTTGGTCTGGGGGTACAAAATCATAATCGGGATACATAAGTGAGTTCTATAAGCTATGGAAGGTCCATATGGCCAATTCACATGGGACCACAATGCCCATAATCACTCGACATAGGGGTCTTGAAATTTGACCCCTTGTGTCGGATTTTCATTTTGGCTCACTAAGCAAAACTCTAGTTCTAGAGAACCTCTAAGAAACACTTTTCTAGGAAAAGAAATCATAGGAGAGGGGTCCCCCTAGCTGGAATATAATTCCAAGAGTCCAACAGAACTGACAGTTCATCGATATGACGCATGGTTTGCGTGTTATGCCGAGTTGCAACCAACGTCTTGAAGTCATTCAGGGAGACAGTGAAAATTTGGTTCAGTGGCACAAAATCGCAACCGAGTGACGTAACTGAGTTTCGTAAGATCCATAAGGTCTATATGGACAACTCCCATGTGACCACGGTGTCCATAATCGCCTGGCATATGGGTTGTGAAATAATATCCCCTATGTTTGATTTTCATTATGCGTCACTAAGCAAAACCCTTGTTTCAAAAATCCTCTAACAAACACTTTTACGGGCGACAAAATCATAGGAGAGGCATCCCCCTAGCTGGAATATCGTGTTAGGATTCCAAAAAAACTGACGGTTCTTCGATCTAAGGCATGGTTTACATGTTATGTCGAATTGCAACTTGCCTCATGAAGCCATTCAGGGAGACAATGACAATTTGGTTCGGGGGCACAAAATCACAACTGGGTGACGTAATTGAGTTCTGTAAGGTCCGAAAGGTCCGTATGACCAATGTCCATGTGACCAAAGTAACCATAATCGCTCGAAACATGGTTTTTGAAAGTTAACCCCCTATGTCAGATTTTTGTTGTGCCTCATTGAGAAAAAATCTAGTTCCAGATATCCTCTAAGAAACACTTTTCGGGTGACGAAATCAGAGGAGAGGGGTCCCCTAGCTGGAATTCGGTGCCAGAAGTCCAACAGAACTAACAATTCATTGATTTGAGCCATGTTTTATGTGTTATGATGAGTTGCAACTCGCTTCCCGAAGCCATTCAAGGAGGCAATCAAGATTTGGTCTGAGGACAAAAAATGACAATTAGGTGACGTAATTGAGTTCCGTAAGATCTGGAAGGTCCATATGGCCAATGCCCATGCTGCCATGGTTCTTTGATCTGAGGAATGGTTTGTGTGTTATGGCATGTTGCGAGTCGCCTCACTAAGCAAAATCCTAGTTCAAGAGATCCTCTAATAAACACTTTTACAGGCGATGAAATCATAGGAGATGGATCCCCCTAGTTGGAATCTCGTGCCAGGAGCCCAACGGAATTGACAGTTCGTCGATTCGAGGCATTGTTTGCATGTTATGGCATGTTGCAATTTGCCTCCTAAAGCCATTCAGGGACATAATGACAATTTGGTCTGGGGATAAAAAATCACAATCGAGAGATGTAACTGATTTCTGAAAGATCCAAAAGGTCTGTATGGCCAACTCCCGTAGGACCATGATGCCCACAATCACCCGACACATGGGTCTTGAAAGTTGACCCGCTGTGCCAGATTTTCATTGTGCCTCACTGAGGAAAACTCTAGTTTTGAAGATCCTCTAAGAAACACTTTTCCTAGTGATGGAATTGATGGTTTGTCGATCTAAGGCACGATTTGCGTGTTATGCCGAGTTGCAACTCGCTTCCTGAAGCCATTCAGGGAGACAATATAAATTTGGTCTGGTAGAACAAAATCACAACCCAACAATGTAACTAATTTTTGTAAGCTCTGGAAGGTTTGTATGGCCAATTCTCATGTGACCATGGTGCCCATAATCTCAAAACATAGGGGTTGTGAAAATTGACCCCCTATGCCAAATTTGCATTGTGCCTCACTGAGCAAAACCCTAGTTCTGGATATCCTCTAACAAAAACTTTTGAGGAAACAAAATCATAGGAGAGTGGTCCCCCTAGTTGGAATTTAGTTCCAAGAGTCCAATGGAACTAACGATTCATCAATTTGAGGCATGGTTTGCATGTTACGGCGTGCTGCAATTCACCTCTTGAAGCCATCTAGGGATATAATGATAATTTGGTCTGGGGACACAAAATCACAATCGAGCGACGTAACTGAGTTTGGTAAGATCCAGAAGGTCCATATGGCCAACACCCATGGGACCACATTGCCCACAATTTCTCGACACAGGGATCTTGAAAGTTGACCCCCTGTGTCGGATTTGTATTGTGTCTCACTAGGAAAAACTCTAGTTTTGGATATCCTCTAAGAAACACTTTTCTGGGCGAAAAAAGTGAGGGATAATATCGTCGTAATGTCTTGGAATCCTCCCAAGTACCAGATCCTAGACTATACTTGTCCCATTGGACCTTAACTTGGTCTACCATATGGTTCCTGAGCTATCAGACTCTATGGTCCAATATGTGTAATGGTTCTACCNATGTGATTCATCAGCAACATAATGACGTAGAATAGATACATGAAAAACATTATGAGTTTTATGCAAGTGGGGTGGCAGTACGAGATGATAGGCAACGAGTCCAATTTTCTCTTGGATTTTGAATGGTCCTATAAATCGAGGCGACAACTTTGTCCCCTTCCCGAACCAAATGGTACTCTTATTGGGTCTAATATGAATGAAAACTTGATCTCCCACTTTATAACTTCGGTCAGTCCTATGTGCATCAACATAAATTTTCTATCCATCATGTGCTTCCTTTAGTCTCTGCCTAATATGTATCACCTGTTCCTCCATCTCTTGAATCAATTCTAGCCCAACTGTTACTTGGTCTTCTAATATTTCCCAAATCAATGGTGTTCTGCATGGCCTTCCATACAGAGCTTCATAGGGTGGCATTCTGATGGAGCTATGAAAACTGTTATTGTAGGTGAACTCTACCAAAGGTAGGTACTTCTCCCAATGGGTTTGATTATCCATAACATACATCCTAAGCTTTTCTTCCATAACCTGATTTACTCTCTCAGTTTTCCCATCTGTTTCTGGATGATAATTTATGCTTAAGTTCAACTGAGTCCCCAACGCTGACTGCAAACTTGTCCAAAACCTAGAAGTGAATCTGGGGTACCTATCTGAAATGATCTTCTTGGGTGTCCCATGCAAACAGATGACCTCACTTACAAACATGCATGCCACATCAGTGACATCGTAAGTGTCCCTAACTGGAATAAAATGAGCACTCTTGGTTAAGTTATCAACTATCATAAGAATTTCATTGTGTCTATGAGATGTGAGTGTCAATCCCACAACAAAATCCATAGAAATGACTTCTCACTTAGACATAGGAACATCATGTGGTTGTAGGAGTTATATCGGGTGATGGTGGTTGGCTTTCACTTGTTGACACTCTAGGCACTTGGAGATGAAATGGACTACATCGCACTTCATGCCTACCCAGAAGAAGAGATTCCTCATGTATGCATACATTTTCTTCACACCCGGATTCACACAATAAAGTACTCTATGGGCATCCTTCAGTATGATGCTTTGAATATCCCCACCTTTGGGGATGTACATCCTTCCTCAATATCTTAATAGTCCATCTGCTTCCAGAATATATCCTTCATACTTTGGATCTAACTGCCTCCCACTCTAGAGGTTTCAAGTAACCATTAAATACCAACTGTCTCCAAGGAGTTGTGTCAACACATGTTCCCTCAGTTGGACTTTTAAGGGTACCAAGGAGAAGACATGTGGTCTCCTACTCAAGGAATCGATGACGACATTTTCTTTTCCCTTGATGTAAGAAATACCAAAATCGCACTCACTCATAAACTCACTCCATCGCCTTTGCCTGGAATTCAGATCCCTTTGAGTGAAGAGATGTTTTAACTTTGATGGTCTATTTTGAGCTCAAAGTTTCTCCCCACTAGATAGTACCTCCAAAGTTTCATAGCTAGCATTATAGCTGCCAACTCTAAATCATGAGTAGCGTAAATTTCCTCATGTTTCTTCAACTTCCTTGACACATAAGCTATCACTCCTCCATCCTGCATTAGCACAGCCCCCAACCCTTACTTCAAGGCATTCGTGTAGACTGTGAAGTCCTTTTCCATATCCATCACTCATAGAATTGGCGCACTAGTTAGTAATGTCTTAAGCTCGATGAATGCACTATCACATTCTTCTGTCCATTCATACCTGACTCCCTTGCACTACAAAGTGGTGATGGGTTTCACTATTTTAGAGAACCCTTCCACAAATCTCTGATAATAACTTGCTATCCCCATGAATCTTCTTACCTCATGATCATTTTTCGGCACTGGCCATTCCATAATGGCCTTTACCTTTTTTGGGTCCACAAATATTCCTTCATTGGAAATGATATGCCCTAAATAGTGAATTTATTTTTGGAAGAAGGAACACTTCAACAACTTCCCATACAATTTGTTCTCTCTAAGGCAGGACAACACCACTCGTAAGTGTTCTTCATGCTCTCTTTCATTCTTGGAATAGATGAGGATATCATCTAAAAATACTTGTACAAAGCGATCTAAGTACTTCCGGAATACACCATTCATGAGGCTCATGAATACTACTGGTGCATTGGTTAATCCGAAAGGTACTAGAATGAACTCGTAATGCCCAAACTGAGTTCGAAAGGCAGTTTTAGGAATATCGCCATCCTTAATCCTTAACTGGTGATACCTTGATTGCAAATCAATTTTTGAGAATACCGTTGCTCCTTTCATCTGATTGAAGAGATCATCTATTCGTGGCATTGGGTACCTATTTTTCACTATATCACGGTTCAAGTCCCTGTAATCTATACATAGTCGTAATGAACCATCCTTCTTCTTCACAAAGATTACTGGTGCACCCCAAGGTGAGATACTAGACCTTATTAGCCCTAAGTAGAGTAGCTCTTTCAATTGCATCTGCAAATCACAAAGTTCTGGTGCTGTCATCCTATACGGAGTCTTGGAAATCAGTTCTACACCAGGTTTTAGCTTAGTAGTAAAATCAAGATCCCTCTCAAGAGGTAACCATGGAAACTCGTTCGAAAAAACATCCTTAAACTCTGACAATAATGGGTACAGATCCAAGGAGGGTCCTTTCCTTTCATTCATTGCTTCCACTACATATAGTCGACACCCTTGCTTCATGCACCGCTTAAACTTCATAGTTGAGATAAAGTGTAGAGACACCTTTCTCTGTACCTCATGGATCTCCATTGGCCTTCCTTCATCGTCAACACAAAGCACGCTTTTTGTGAAAAAATCTAACACAGCTCGATGGGATTCTAACCAATCCATTCCAATTATTAGGTCCTACGTCCTTAGAGTAGTGACGTATACCTTCAACCTAGTAGTAAACACTCCTAGGTCTACTAGACAATTATCAATGCTAGTTCCTACCACTTGTTTTTCCCCTAAAGCCTTCTTGATTTGTTTAAAGTCGTCGTGCTCGTAGGCTACCAACCCACTCTTTTCTAATGCAGAAGGTGAAATGAAACTATTTGTAGCTCCATAATTAAATAAAATTTTAGCATTGATATGATTTAGCGTACCTGACGACTCCACCATCGTGGATTGATGATCTGCATGGCGATTATTAACTGTTGCATAAATATGGTGGCTGCCACTTGCTCTTCCCATCAGGACCTTTCCTTCTCTATGCACAAATCCTTCTTGCAACTCTAGGCAGTCACGCTGGTAATGGGGTCCTCCACATCCCCAACATGTAACACAATATGGAACCTACGAACTGCTCTGTGACGATCTCTTAAATGAGTTCCTTCCCCTGGAACCCCTACCCATACTAGTTGCTCCCTGAGAAGGTCCTGAACCTGCCTATGTCGTTGGTGATGAACGGGATGCTACACTTGTTGTCATCGAAATACCTGTAAAAACTGCTCTTGGTGCGACTATATTACCATAAGGAGGTAGCCTAGAGCTCCCTCCCCTAGAGAAGGTCCTAGGGGCCTTCCCCACGAATCCAGGATGATGTGGAAATGTCGATCGCATACCTCCATTTAAGTTCATGTGTTCCTCAGCATAACGTGCATTTTCAACTGCTTCTTCCATTGAAGACGGTTTCCACATCCGTACCATGGCCCTTATCTTAGGGTTTAACCCGTAGACAAAGCGTTCTGCCTTTAGTTGATCATTATCCATGTACGAAACATATTTTACCAATTCCATGAACTTGATCTTGTAATCTTCCACGGTCCTTTTTCCCTACACTAGAGCATAAAATACTCCCACCTATTGTTCCTCATAGTAAGCTGGTAGATATTTCCTTCAGAACCTTTCCTCAAAAAATTCCCAAGAGACGGTGTCTATGGTAAGGTGCAACTGCCTCTCTAGGTTGCCCCACCAGTTCAAGGCATTGTCCCTTAACTAAAAGATTTTTATTTTCTCCTTTGATGTGGAATCATAATCTCTTAAGGAGAAACATCGTATCATACCTTCCAACCATGCTTCTTTAATAGATAACCAGGTATGCAATTGTATAATAATTTATAAAATATAAATAATTGATAAAAGATATGATGATTACAATTGAGAATGAGGGCTTGTTTATATACCCACACAGGGGTGCCCTTTCACCACTAGACACGTCTTTTTGAGAACATGTCCTTTCATTATTAATAATTACTATTTACTAATTAATTATTATGTTATGAACATCTTATTTATATATATTATGTTCATAACATTGCCTTCCTCTTAAAAATGCTTTGTCCTCAAAGCATTGGTAACGATGGGTGTAATTGACAAAAATGTTCTGATTCCCATGCTACATCTTCCTCTGGAAGGTTTTTCCATTTGATAAGATATTCTTTGATTATGCGAGATCGTAACTTCTTTTCTCTAGAGGCAATAATGGCTTCTGGTTCTAAAATTATTCTGCCTTCTTCGTCCAACAGGGGAAGTAAAGTTTGCACCTTTTTGCGTTTTCCAACAACTTTTTTCAGACATGATACAAGAAAAATGTTGTGGATACGACTCTTATATGGTAAGTCCAATCCATACGCGACGTGACTAATTTTTCTGTTAATTTGATATGGTCCGTAATATTTCGGGGCTAACTTATTCTTTCCTTGTTGTTTAAGTGATAATTGTTTATATGGTTGGAGTCTCACAAATACCCATTCTCCAACTTCGAATTCTCTTTCTGTTTGGTGTTGATCAACTTGTTGCTTCATTCTATTTCTTGCTATAACCAAGTTTTCCTTGAGAATTTGCACGACTTTTTGACTTTCATCCAAAATCTCTTTTACTAATGCGACTTTTGTTTGAGTTGTGGCTAACCCTTTCCATGATGGTGTTGGATATCCATAAAGAGCTTGAAATG
>JASDQU010239927.1:3466-16640 GCA_032191745.1 Picea mariana
AATATTGCTGAAAGAATCCTTTCGTTCATCATCCCACTTAAATTTGACATCTTTGTGAATCATCCTTTGTAAGGGTTTGATAGTTTCCATGAAATCAAGAGTGAATTTCCTCACGAAATTGATTTGCCCGAAAAAAGACTGCATAGCTTTCTTGTTGTGAGGCAATGGGAGTTGATCTATGGACTTAATCCTTTCTGGGTCTATGCGAATGCCTGCTTGAGATATAATGTGGCCTAGCAACTTACCTTCCTCGATGTTGAAAATCATTTTCTTGGGATTTAAGGATAAATCATATCTCCTACACCTTTTGAAAATATGAGTTAAGTGTTGGATGTGCTCTTCTTTGTTCTTTGAATACACAATTATGTCATCTAGATACACTACCACACACTTGTTGAATAGTCCCCTAAATGCTACATCCATGGCCCTTTGGAAGTTTTCTCCTGTGTTGATTATCCCAAAAGGCATGCGTTTATAAGTGAAGGTTCCCCACCTTGTTCGGAAGGTAGTTTTCAAATGATCTTCCTCCAAAACTAGGACTTGGTTGTAACTTGAGAAATCGTCCAATAGAGAGAAAATCTCTGAGCCAGGCATGGTCTGCAGGATTTTCTCCATTTGAGGGATTGGGTAATTGTCCTTTTCTGAAGCTCTGTTGAGGTTCCTAAAATCTATGCATAAGCGAATTTCTCCAGACCTTTTCCTCACAGGAACCAGATTTGCTACTCATGCAGAATGCCTAACCTGGAAGAGGATCTTGGCATCTAAACGTTTCTTTATTTCCTAATACATGAGAGGTTCCAGGGACGAGTGATACTTTTGGAGCTTCTTTGGAAGGGTTTCACCTCAGGTTTTAATGGTATAGTATTCCTTGTCTAACTATAATCTCTGAGTCTCTGAAAAATTTCAATTCTTTGACGTTTAAGTCTATGGATTTCTTTAACCCTTGTACTAGAGATTCATACTCAGCGGTGTTATTGGTGCATTTGAATTCTAGTCTATAGGATAGGAAATGACGTTTACCTTTTGGATCAATGAGGATGCACCCTACACCTGATACTTCCTGTGATTTAGATCCATGAAAGTATATGGTCCAAATTTATGAACGAAAATCGCCCTTTTCCTCTTTCTTATTACTTTCTTGCTCCACTATATTTTGTTCTGTAATCTGTAGCGTAGGGTCTTGACAGAAGAGGGTGTCTTCTGTCAGTATCGATGACTTCTCTTGAAAAACCATTTCAAAGTTTTGAGTGAGAGGGACATTAGATAAGAGAGGAGAAAAGTTCATGAAGTGGGAATCGCAGGAATAATTGCCCAGCATGGGGAAATCTGTGGATGAGGGTTCGTTCAGGGTTTCTATATCAGTGACCGTATGTTTCAGGTATCTCTCCCTATCGATTCTAATCATATTCTTGTATCCCTTTAGTGGTAGCCAAAGGTGTGCTGATTCTATACAAAAGTACTCGTTTAACTTCTTAGACCAATCTCGACTTAGTAATAACCCATAGGCCTCTGGGATGTCTACTACAATGATGTCAATCACTTGTACAAACTTAGGATGTGTCGCTATCCTGATCATTACATCTCTGAGTTCCCCCATGACTTTGACCTGGGTTTTGTCTAGTTGTATCACATGTTTATCGCTCTTGAGAGGAACAACATTTAATGTTTTGAAAATAGACAAGGACATAATGTTGGAAGACACTCCTGAATCTACCAAACAATTGTGGAGGTTCCTATTGAAGACTTCAAACGTTAAGAGAAATGGTGGGACAATTTTTTTTCCCTTCTTATCTTCTGAGTAGGTATTCATAGTTGGTTTATTTACTAGATCTGTGGAAGTTAGATTTCTTTGTTGCTCATTGTTTGTCGTAGGGTTTTCTACTGATTTCAACACTTGTAGTTGGAAATATTTTTGCTGAGGGATTTTGCATATGTCCATAATCAATATATTAGCCTTCAGCTTCTTCAGATCTTCAACTACGTTGTACTCCAGTTTGGGCAATTCTCGCGTATGGATGTTAATAGGATTCTTACAGGGAGAAAAATGTTCTTTCAGGTGATCGGGGGTTGACCTTTCTCATGACGTTCGAGTGGTAGTAGGATCCTTTGAGACAGGAGGACCTTTACTTCTATTTTTCACAACTGAGATCTCTGCAGGTGGTTTTTGAACTTGAAAAGGGTCGTCAGAAGGCATAATTAGGTCAGGAACCCATATCAGCATGGTTGTATCTTCTGGTGGGTCAATCTCTTCTTGGTCAGCAACATTCATAACCGAACTGCTTGGTTGTTTGGTTAGGGAAACCTCATCTAAAAACTGGTTGGCCATCAAATTCATGGCATGCACCCATTGAGGGCAGTCCCTTTCAGAGTGGTTTTCCTGGTGATAAGTATAGAAGGAATCAGATGCGACATTTCCTAGATCGATATTCAATTTAGTTGGGGGGGGTTCAATGGATTTGAACGAAGGGTTCCTTTTAAAGAAGGGCTTATAGGGCCTTTGGCCTTAGTTTTCTTCCCCTGTGTTTCTCTTCATGTCTATGATCTCATTTGATAATTTCTTAACCATGTGTTGTAGATCTTCAATGTCTCCATTACTCTTGTCGGAAGTCTGTTTTCTTGTTTCCCTGGCGATCTAGTCAAAAGGAGTCCTCTCCTGGGAGGAGGTTGAACTTCTTTCTTAACTAAAGAGACTTGGCCTTCTTTACACCCTTTCATCTAGAATTCTATCATTTTAGATTCTTCAAAATTCTCAACTAAGGTTTGTTTGGCATCCCTCTTCACAAATATGGAAATAGAAGCTGGGAGCACATTAGCATATACTTCGATTTGAAACTCTTCAGTTGGTTTGACTTTAGGATAGAATTTTTTTAAGATGGTCGTGAATATTTGATTGAAATATTTAACCTTCTCTTTCAAACTCATGGTGGTGGTGAACAAGTCATCCATCAAAGCTCCCGTAGTAGTCTCTTCTGCAAATTTATCTAGAAAATCTTTTTGAAACTTTGTCCAGCTAGTTATGGATCCTACAGGTAAGTTAATGTACCATGTGGAGGCTGATTTCTCAAAAGTGCAGGGGAACAACCTGCAAACTATGTCTTCATGATGGATGTTCATAAGCCTGATCGCTAGTATAAATTTCTTGATATGATCTTCAGGCAATCCTGAGGTTTTGGGATCGAACTTAGGAAGTAACTTATTTGGATGTTAGGGAAGGTTATGGACTGGTCCCGGGAAGGCCAAAGCATCTCTGGCCAACCAGGATTTATTTTTTAGAGGTGGGTTCCCCCTTTTTTCATTATGGTCATTGTTTCCTTCCATATCTTCGGACTCTGAGTTCAACTCCTCCTCTTCCAAAAACTCGTCTGGTTCAGAGATGTCACTAGCTAGCGTTTCGGGTATCAGATCAAGGGGATCTTGGATTTTGGTGATTGCAAAATCTATTAAGTCTTCTACTGAGTGCACAAAAACCTCGTCGGGAGTACTAACCACTAGTCTTTTTTGTTGCTTTCTTCAATGGAGTATCGAAGCTAAGGACAACGCACCGATATTTCGGGTGTATTCTCTTGTGATTCTTCTGAATTGATTTACTTCCTCATGAGGAAGAGTGTAAGGTATTTCAGGGTGAAAAGATTCTTCCTCAGGCTGGGGTGAGTACTCAACGTGTGTGGGATGTCTTGGGAATGATTAGTCATGCATGTGGGCTATTTTGAATCTATAGGTTGTTTGAAATACTATGTAAAATATATATCCAACCGTTCATTCTCAACCCTCCTTCTAGCACAAATTCTGTTGATGGGTCCTAAATCCCTTGATTCAACAGTAGGAACCAAACCTGCCACCTAGGCCCAATTAGACTCTACAGCGTTTAATAGTGGAATGGTTCTCCAGATCTTGTGATTCGACCAATTTATCGATGGGCTATATGTTTTCTTGTGAAGGCTCTTCCTTCAGTTCGAACTATCTATTTTTGTATCTTCTCTTGGGTTGGACCAATATGAGATGTAAGCTGGTATAAACCAACTTGGCAACAAAACAATATTAAGTTCTAAATACTGGGGAAGAGGCTGAACTTGGGATAACATGTTGCTCAAGCATGCATACGACAATTATATACCACGGGCCTAGTACTAATACATTAACCATGTGAGCATCCAATTACTATCTGAGAAACTAATTACCAGAAAGAAAACACATATACGATAAGGTAATGGTAAGAAAAATAATTCACCTGCTTAATCATCTATCAAATAATAACACCATGATTCATCTTCATCATTAAAGTAAAGAACAACAAAATATTTCACCAGATAACTTGACAAAAGATTAAATAGATCTTAATCATTACAACATGATTCATGAAACAACATAGTAAATAGTTCTTCTCCATGTCCAATCACATGCATTTGATGAAAATAATTTTGTCTCTGGTCCAGAAGGACTTCTCGATTAATGGTAGCTCGGAAATAATTCTTGACAAAACCAAAATAGAAGAGTTTCTTGCAACAATCATCGACCCCTAACTAATTGGTCGATGTTCTTATTTATAAGATAAAATTCAACTGAAAATAACAGCTAAGTGTAGTTTAAACCAAACAAACTTCGCCATGTGGCATCCTCTTCTAACAGTTTCTTTAATAGTCAACTCAAGATATCACTTGAAAGGGTGACTTTCCTCATACTCCGACCAACTGATAAACAACTCCTTGCAAGTTTGGGCCCATGGAAATCTGTGTTGCTCCATCGGAGCCGCATAAATTCCTCTGACCTCCGCTGCATGCACTTAGTACTTCACTAGATTGGTGTTTAACTGTTGTATCACAGTCTGAGCTCTAATCAGATGTTCCATAAATATTTTCACGTGTCCTGGCGTTGCATCTATCACCTTCTCTATCTCTTTGGCCCATAATAAATCTTTCTTGGTATGCGATTCGACTATGTCGCACAAGTCGACGAAGTTGTCAGGGTTGCCAAACTCGCGGAGTTTGATATCCTTCATTGCTTTGTTAATTTTCCTCCAATGTTTCTCGCATTTAGCCCATAGATCTTGAATTTCTCGTTGTGGTTCCTGAGACATCTTAGCCCAATACTCGATCGATCGCTTCATGCGATCAAGACTTCTTTTGCCCAGCATCCGGATGTCAGGTTCTTCTTTATCCTGGTCCTATTGAACTGCATCAATATATTCGAGTCTCTCGATGGCTTGCTATGCCCTTTCATGCCACCGCTCCATATCCTTGCATATTGCGAGTGCCATGAGAGTGTCTTCCTAGAGATCAACTATCTTTTCAGTAAAAAGGTGCCTCTCTTTTTTGAATTGGCTATAAGATTCTTCAAGCTTGCTTCTTAGGTATACCATGGTCTGAGTGGCATCCTGATAGTATTCATCCAGGTGGCATAAATGTTCTAGCTCCTTCAGGGAGGAGACCAACTACTTTTCATCTCATTTGGCTCTGTCCAGGGTGGCATCTGAGAGCGACATTCCCACGCCAAGCAGCTCAGATGTTCTGTCATTTTGTTTGTTTATCAAGTTTTCCTCTGTAGTGATGAGGATGGAGCGATCCAACGTGATCCTCATTTTCTTTGTAGTTCTCTCGACGATGGCCTTCCTATTTCAATCTTAGGAGATCACATAAATATCGGCTACCTCATCCACAAGTCCGGGAATCTGCTGGTCATCCCATGTGAGTGTGTTTCCCGAATTTCCAGTGGTGTATACTTGTTCAATATTGGGTTCTTTAACTTTCTCGTTGTGCTTTGAAGGTTTGATCTCCATCTGTAGCTTGTCGGGGATCTGAGTATTGAGCGGAATAGAGGCATTGGGAAAAGAATCAATACTTACTTGTTCATCAGTCGTTGAAACGTCGATTTCCTTTTGTGGGGATCCTTCCTTTGGCTCATTTGGTTCTAACTTTCCCTTCGGATTGTCTGCTCTGTTTTTTGGCACATCAAGCCTATTTGTGTCGAGAAAATTTTCGGTTTGTATTTCCTTTCGTGGGATCTCCTAGGTTTGGACCTTGAGAACAGGAGAAGAAGTCTTCTCAAGTCCCTTTTCTTCTTGGACACGCACAGGGGTCCTGCGAGATGCCTCCAGGATTTCATCATCACTATATATACTTATAAAATCGCTCAAAGGATTAGGCGTGCTTGTTTCTACTGATACCCAAACTTTATTAGGTTGATTCGTCACACCTACCGACGATCCAACTGGTGGCATTGTGGATTCAGGGTCATCTAACCCATTGATGTTATCAAGGTTCATGAAATCAATGTCGCTTGGCCCTACCAGGATTTCTTCTTGGCTATCAGTCGGAAGCCTTAGAAATCTGACGAGGTCCGGGTAATCCTGCATCCTCTTTATTATTTTCTAGGCCTTTTGATACATGATTTCCCCCATCCCCTGCATAGCTTGAACCTTAGAGAAATTCCTATCTTGTACTGGGGTTACCTAGAAAATATTTGTTGTTTCGATGGTTCCTTTAGGAGCTTCCACCACTTCGACAGATTCAGGTGATATCCTTTCTTCGCTGGACCTGAGGATTTCTTAAGTCGATTGTTCCAATACTGTTGCTTTTTCATCCTAGCCGATGGCCTTAAACCTAGTTTCTTTAGGGTCAGCCATCCTTGCCACCACCTCATCCCAACTTTGAGCATTTTTGGTGAAGATCTCATCCTTAAGCAGGATAATACCTGTGACACGTGCTTTAGGACCAGACCCTTGGGGTCATGCTTGCGAAAATGACCATTCTAGAATCAGAACTCCAATTGTCTTAACCCTTTTTTCTTAGCCTACGCGATGTCCTTTACCATGTAGAAACCAATATGAAACCCATAGGGTATGAAGGTCTGCTTCCTATCCTTTACCAAAGTAGCATTATAACCTTGCAGGATGGTTTGATAACAAATTTCCCCTACTACCATCGATCAGGGAAATATACAGGTAACAGATGGGGTGCATCGGTGGTGCTGAAAGCTATGATGTAAGTATCGTGCTCATCTAGATACCAATGGAAAACTTTTGATACAACCTTTTTGGTTGCATCCGACAACCTTGGGCACTCTTTCTTGAACAACAAGAAATAAATACATGTGATAAATTGATCGCAGATGAGAGAGTATGATTTCTTGTACCTGTTCTCCCACAAGATGCCAAAATACACATGGACCGAGAGCTCTGATGTGTTCTAGCTCAAGTTCATTCTGGGAAAGAAATTTCTGGCACAAATGGCATCCAATAAATAAGAATCCATATAGAAGGATGGGGTTTCTCCCTCTTTCGGCATTTGAGCCTGTCATATGCAAGTGCTCAGCTGTCTGGAGATGATGGCACCCCAGTTAAAACCTATTCTGGAAATGGCTACCGTATAAGCTAGAGGCATCCAAGCCTATGAAAACCTGGAGCATTCTTTCTCCCCATGCAATCGGCAGAGGAGGTCTATTAGATAGATGTACGACTCCCTCATGTTAGCAGTCAGGTACTAGCCGGAGGTCCGATTGGTAAAAAATTTATCCTCTCTCCACCACGATGCGATTTCCTTGCTGGTGTTGTTTTTCTCATAGAAGCTTACAACAAAATTGGTGTTTAGTCATTCTTCCGGCTCTCTGAGCTTGAAGTAATTTTGCACTTCCACTGGGAGGAAAACCCTGACACACTCACTGTTGTCGTTATTAATCAAACATATTTGCGTGTCAGTGTGATCGATAAGCTATTTCAAGAGTTCTATGTAGGGGAATACAGAAGTCATGCTCGCCACCATGTGCAGATACACCTTTTAGACATTCGAGAGGACTTCATCGTCGAGTCTCCTCATATCAAGATCGTTGTGTGGGGTATATTCAGGGAACACCTCCCACTTGATTTTATTGAAAATTTCCTACCAGTGTGGGAATACTATCTTGGTCCCAATGTTTGCCTCTCTGTCTCCAAAGGCTGGGGGTTGAACGAAAGCT
Organism: Picea mariana; assembly: GCA_032191745.1. NCBI lineage: Eukaryota > Viridiplantae > Streptophyta > Pinopsida > Pinales > Pinaceae > Picea > Picea mariana. The sequence continues at coordinate 11,414 of JASDQU010239927.1, forward strand.
TTCTTGGTGGCTGTTTTGATGACGGGCACCGGCTTTGGAGAAAATTCCAATTGTCTTTCAACCACTAGGGAGGAACCTTCTCCCACCTCCAGTTCTTGTAGCTTTGGTGCTCTTGGAGATTTCCTGGTGGTCAGTTTCTTCGGAGGCATCGTTCCTGAAACCGAAAATGATCTTTTAGGGAAGTGTATAGAGTAACATTGGGTAAAACGTATGAAATGAAGCATAAAAAATCCAAATACTGGTACATACCTGTAACACTTGCTAAATTGTTGTTTAATACTCACTGGACCTTGGAAGCTATCCCCAAATTTCTTATCTCTCTCCTCTGGGTGTTCCGAACTCCTTCACGCACATAATAACCTTGTTTACAATGACTCAAAGAATATAACAAGAGAGATCCTACCAGTCGTATCAATCAGTTAATATGAGTAATGGGTGAAATTAAAAATAATCTACCGTCGAATATCTGCAAATAAATTCTGCATGGGTTGATGGCGGAGGCGCAGAGGGAGATGCACTATATCAACATATTCAAACGGTCCTTTTCATTCATGCATGAATTAGAAACTAATGCGATATTCTGGAATTAATTATTCCTTTAAATGCGTTGTATCTAGCGTATCTCAGAGATAAAATATCCCATCACGTCATTTTCTTAGTGGGTAGATTGGGAATCGACGATATCCTTATGCATGTTTCCATCGGTATCCTCCTGAGAAAAATTTCGACACCGACTAATTTCTTCGTATGATGCTGACGTGGTAAAAATGGTTCGGGGTGTGACGTGGGTCTCAGTAGATAGTAACAACTCCAAGGAAAACTAGATCATATGTCTGATTACTCGGGCAATGACAGATGGCAACATAGGACAGGTAGTTTGACCATATATCTCAGAGTTGTGTATTTCAACAAAAGACGTGCATTAAAATAAACATGGTATTGTCGAGGTCGAAAGGTATCGGTGTTGGCGATCGGGGGTTGAATTATCACGTTCTCCATGGGCTATCCTTCTAAAAACTCGCTGAGGCCAGAAGTTATCAGGGATTGGCTCTCAGAGATAGTTTCATCGTGTAGTTCCTTTGTGGGTTATCATACTCGAAAACCCCCGATGTCAAAAATGTTTCGGAAGTCGATGATCGGTGATATCATTTCATTCTTCGTGAGTGCTTACTCTTTTAGTCGTTCGTCGATGCCAAAGGGATAGGTCATAGGAAATATTATTGGTTCTTCTTGTTGTGAAATAAATATCACGTCTGCCGATGCCAACGAAGATTGGGACTTGGTAGCTTTGGTTATATCTAGAGTTTTCTTTCACGCTTAATCCTGTCCGATGTCAAATTCTTTAAGCACGTCGGGGGACAGTTTTGACTATCAATTCTCTAATTTAGATATTAGTCTTTTAAATTAATGATTTTCGCACGCTTGAGAAAACTTTGAAAGACTCAAATGGAAACCAAAATGATAAGAAAAGGAAACATTCTTCATACTGAGGTCAAATTAGACAGTGTAAAAAGATTAAGTGGTACCCAAAAAGTCAAATTTGACATAGACATTTTAGGGTGTGTTGAGTTCTCAACACACTGTAGCAATGATTTTTGTCTTCCCCTTTCCATCGAACTGTTTCAGTTTCCTTTCTAGATGTAGTTTTGAATAGTGTTCTTCATCATGAACGCTTTTCTTATAATGAGTGAAAGATGGTTTTCCTCCTTCTTTCCTCACCGTTGCGGTCTTCTTGTCCTTCCTCTTAAATTTCTTAAAATTTTTATGTGGGAGATTGGAAGGTTTCTTCATGGGATATTCTTGAACATGTTTCCCCTTGTTCTCAAGGTGAGTGGCTTGCACACAAACTTCGTCAAGACTAGTGAGGTTAAACAAGAGAAAAGTATGATGAATATAATTGTGAAGTGCACCAATATAGTTCATTAAAGTTTCATAAGAATCCAAAGGAATGTTCAATGCAAGATATTTCTTCCTAAATTCTTCTATGAAACTTTGTACAGTTTGACCTTTAGTTTTCCTTAAAGTTTTCCATTCCATCATTGCTTTATGTAAATACCCTAATGGATAAAATTTCTTCCTTATCGTTGATTTAAATTCTGACCACGAGGAAAGAAGATTACGACACTTACTTTTGTCCTGAAGCTTTCTCTCCCACCATATGAGAGCGGTGCCTTCCAACTAAAGAGAAGCCAAATGTACTTTAATTCCTCTTCATCAATATGTTGGACACGGAAATACACTTCAACCTGTTGGATCCAATTATCTAGCTTTTTCAGGATTACCATCTCCATTAAACATAGGTAAATCAAATTTTACATCAATCTTTAATAATGGTTTCTTAAAAGAGGCTTTATGGCTAGAATGATGAGAATGATGAGAATGCTCATAGGAAGAAGAACTAGAACTTGAAGGTAAAGATGGAGGCTTAGGAGGATCTCCTCCTGCCCCTTGGTTTACTGAAGCATCATCATCTGCATGTGCTTCCTTTTTCTTCTCTTTCTTCTTCATCCTCTTATCGTAATATCCATACATTCGTTCGACCATTTCTGACATGCGATAAAAGACCATGTGAAATTTTTTCTTCTGTTCATCATGATTGTCCTCTTCTTCCATTTTCTTCCTTCGGGATGCACAACCAACTTCGGGATTGAAATTCTTAAGAGTTCCTTCACCCTGCTTATGCTTGGCCCCAGTAAGCATTCACTCTCAACAATTCAAGTCAAAGACGATTGCTTTGATACCAACATGATCCAGGATCTTTTCTTCATGACTTATAAAAAATTGCATTAAATGAGAATAAATTAAAGTACACCATTAAAGAAAGAAAAGTTAACAAATGAAGAGACATAAGCATCATATATGAAAAAAAAATTGATAACGGAGATCATCCCTCATGGACTATGTCTCCGGGTCCTGCTCTCAAATGGGTAGGCTCTTTCATTAACTCAGCAAAAGAATTTGACAAAATACATAAGTATACCTCATTCTGAAATCAAGCTACAGAAATAATGCTCAGATCAGAAAACAGATAGTACCACTGAATCCGTGGCGTCAAATTACCCAAAAATGACTGTCTCCATGCCTCGATCCAACTCTGGCACTCCCATGCCCAAGAAGAATTTCGTATCATTTTCCATGCCCTCTTCAACTTGCAATTATCACTGTCCCTTCATCAAAAATGGTGCCCAGATGGTCATACGGTCTGTGTGCCTCCCCTTATGTCTGGGCGGATGCAACACTTAAGAAATAATCTGGGCAGTGGTTACCATGTAACAACCATAGCCTATTGGTTAGGGGGAATTCTTTAAGGCATTGGTTATGGGCGGAGGTCCCGGGGTCAAACCCCACGAACGCTCCTTTTGGTAATGTATTGTTATATATATATATGTGTGTGTGTGTGTGTGTGTGTGTGTAGTTTCATTCTTCCATTTTAGTGGTGACTCCAGAACCTTCTCCAAACGATTTAAACTATGGCTATGGTTGGCGTGGTCCATCGGATTTGGCAGACCTGCCAATCTTATTTTTTCCAAAATTTTGTTCATGTACTATCCTTGGGATTTTCCTGCATACCATGTGGCAGCCCCTGTTGGGCCACGTGGTGGCCTCTCACTGGTCCAAATTTCCACCTTCCAAGTCAACACACCACTTCATCATGCCACATCAGTCGTGCAGACTGTATAGACTGCAACGTGGCACGATCTGATTGGTCCATGGATCGGTCCAAAAATGCTAAAATTAGGTGACACGTGGAAGCCTCTACTGCTGCCATGTCATCATGTTGACATCAGCATGCCACCTGTCACTTCATTTCTCCTACCATGTGTGTTGTACATATGTTGACTCATCCCTTGATGACTGGGCTAGGTTGACCAAAATTTTACTACGAATAGATTTCAATCCGTAACTCCGTTTGATGAGCCATTTGCGTCGTTATAAATCTTGCGACGCGATCTTTTTGATCATGCCATTTTCACTGAGTTTTGAGAAATTTGAATTTTTTCCCTTTCTCTGTCTACTAGAGCCATTCTGAGTGTCCTGAGTTGTCTCTGTGAGTTTTGAGTTGTTCTTAGCCTTCTCTGGATCCTTTTTTGGATCAATATGACCTTGAAATAAAAAATATTAAAGGTAAAGAGAATAAACCGGTTTATGCACTCAACAGGAAGGTGCATGAAATGCATGCTACAATCATTAGTATGTACAGTTCAAATTTAATAATAATTTTAGAAGTTGTTGTTATAGACCAACATTATTTGCAAGTTAAAGAAGGTGTACAACAAGCTAATTTATGACATAAATTTAAATATTACAGGCTAGAAAATGATGGAATTTTCATGTATAGGAACAAATTTTTGTTCCAAATTCTCAAGAATTGAGAAATTTAGTGTTGAAGGAAATGCATAATGTTCCATATGTTGGACACCCAAGATATCAAAAGACGATTGCGGGAATATGAGGCTAACATTTTTGGCTAGGAATGAAGAAATATGTGGCCGATTACATAGTCATATGTATGGAATGTCAAAAGGTAAAGGATAAGCATAGACATCCAACTAGATTGCTACAACCATTACCCATTCCTGGGTGGAAATGGGAAGTTGTTTCTGTTGGAAAATACTAAGAGGGGGGCTGAATCAGTATTTGAGCTATCAATCAATTTTTAACTTTTCTTTTACTGAAAAATCTTAGTCTACTTTATAGAGATCAGTTGTTGTATATTCTTATGAAAACAGTAGTGCATCCAGAGATCTTATTATGGATTTCTTTATTCATCAGATGTCTTTTAAACAGTAAATCAACAAACTAAACTAACGCAGATGAGTAGCACACATGAACACCAAGATTTAAGGTGGAAACCCAAATCGGGAGAAAACCACCGCTGTTGTTGTCTCTGTCTTCAATGAATATTATTAAGAAAACATTCTACAACAATGTACTAGTGCAGACTCATACTAGTACGCAGGCTTCTACCTGCAAAAGGCTACAACCTTCTCTCGTTTACCAGCCTTTCTTGGAAGGGAGCTTCAACCCCCTGAAGATAGCACCAGCTTCTACTGGTAAAGGGTTTAACCCTCATACTCACTGCTGACCACGTTTCATTAATTTTCACACTCGATCAGGCAGTTTCATCTAGTGGCTATGACAGTAACATAAAATATTTCAAGAGTAACCACAGATCTACCGACTGTCAGATAGTTACCAAAGGACACATATTAAATAACTCAATAAA
>JASDQU010239929.1:1597-13948 GCA_032191745.1 Picea mariana
TAAGCCCTAATGTTGGCTCATTACCCCTTAATTGGGGCATATTATATTAGTAATGTTATTTTATTTATGTCGGCTTTAGGCCATTAGTTGTAATTATACCTCCTAGTCTTCTATATATACCAAGGAGACATTTTCATTTTGAATCATCTCGTACTTGAACATTTAAGTGGGGTAAAAGGAGGTTTCCCCCTCGAAGAAGCTTATTATCTGAAATTATCTCTTTTTCAAGGCGTTGAGTACTTTTTCTGAGGTTTTTCTATGCTATATTGATATTTGGTTCTTAACAATCATCTTGTAATTGTACATTTATGTGGGCATAAGGAGGTTTCCCCCTCGAAGATGCTTATTATCTGAATTTCTCTCTTTTTCAAGGCATTGAGTACTTATTCTGAGGTTTTTCTATGCTATATTGATATTTGGTTCTTAACATATGGTATCAAAGCTCAATGTCTTGGGGTTTCGCTGCTACATCTGAAACACCGTGGAAGTTTCACTATAAAATTTTTTATACAATGTTTCAGAAGGAATGGCTTGGAGGATATTTATTAGACAGATCAAGGTATGTTGGGTTAAAATTTCAGCTCCTGAGGCCTTATACTTTCGTAGATACAGCCTGTGTAAGATAGGGTTATGGAATCATCTTGAACTGAGTCATTGTGGAATTTTCACAATAAAACATTTTCTATAACGTTTCAGAACCTGATCTCTGGAGGATATTCACATAAATTAGTAAGGTATCCGTGGTAAAAATTTCAGCTTCTGGGTAATCTTACATTTGTATATACACCCTGTGGAAGATAGGGTATATGACTAGTCCTATTGACTATTCTCAAGAAGGTGTTCTAGGTAAAACTATCATAACTTCTTCGTAGAGTATCCAAATTGAGTGAGACTGGTTGCATTGGATAGTGGAAAGTCTTTAGTATTTTGGGTATGAGTTTTAGAGTTTTATATGAATTATTTTTTGCGAGGCATGCTATACAAGTCAGATCTTCTGGAAAGGCCAAAAATTAGCAAGTTGTGGGGAAGTTACCATAAATTCCACTTGGAAAATCCAATTTTGATTAGACCTGTGGCATTGCAAAGAAGAAATATCAGAGAACTACAAAAAATAAATTTTCATACCTAGAAGGGCCAAAACTTTGGAGATACAGCAGAAGAAAGATTGTCTAGCAGAACCACCTCAAAATCAAAAGTGATACTTGGCCAACATGCCACCCAAAAAGGGAACTTCTGCACCAAATAAGCCTCCAGAAAGTCCTACTTGAACTCTTGATGAAGGTGAAGAAATGCATAGGGACATAAATGAATTACAAAAGAAGACAATGAAAAAAGATGAACTACAAGGGATGATGGATTCAACTGAATCTAAATTGGAGGCAATAATGGATACTAAGATGGATGGTTTAAAAAGGGAGATCATGGAAGGAATGAAAAAAATCCTAATAGAGAGGACACCTGAAACTGAAAATGTGTCCCATGAAATTATTGATGAGGACACAAGGAAGATGAATCAAGAATGGAGAAACTCCAACTTTGGGTTGAATACCAACCACATTCTTAAGATCGATATGAGGAAGTTTGATGGCAAGGACCCAATCACATGGATACTTCAGATGGAGCAATTCTTTGATCTACATAATGTGCCACATACACAAAAGGTATGAATTGCTTCATTATATTTAGAACCCAATCAATTTGTATGGTATTGATGGCTTTGTTCTCGCAAATCACTCGTCACTTGGACAATTTTCATGGAAGAAATGATATCACACTATGAGGATACAAGGAGAAATACCTTCTTTAGCCAATTGATAAATCTGAAGCAAAAGGGTTCAGTTACAGAGCACATTGAGAACTTCCAAAGATTGAATATAAAGGTAACCGATATTCCAGATGAGCATTTGATTGATGTATTCATATGAACTTTAAAGGATAACATTCAACATGAGGTTCTCCATTGGGAACCCAAATCATTGGAGAATGAATTTAGGGTGGCAAGAAATGTTGAAAGTAAAAATATGACTATGGATACTAGAAGGATCAATCCTAACAACTATAGAGAGAATAATGCTCCTTCTTTTAAAACACCTCAACTTACAAGGTTGACACCTCAAAAATTGGAGGAAATAAAAGCAAAAGGTTTATGCTTTAATTGTGACAGCAAGTACATTAATGGACATAAGTGTGGTGAGAAGAAATTATTCTACATAGATTGTGAAGAGGAAGAAGAACAAGAACCATCTCAAGTTGAAAACGTAGAAGCAATTTCGTCTGAAGAGTTGACTCCCACGATATTGTGTAATGCNCAACAATTGGAGGAAATAAAAGCAAAAGGTTTATGCTTTAATTGTGACAGCAAGTACATTAATGGACATAAGTGTGGTGAGAAGAAATTATTCTACATAGATTGTGAAGAGGAAGAAGAACAAGAACCATCTCAATTTGAAAACGTAGAAGCAATTTCGTCTGAAGAGTTGACTCCCACGATATTGTGTAATGCATTGGCTGGAATTAGCACTACTCAAACCCTCGAGATCGAAGGATATATGAAAAAGAAAAAGGTAATAGTCCTAATTGATTCTAGCAGTACTCATAATTTCATTCACTATAAATTAGCCAAAGATCTCAATTGCTTTGTATATCTAGCACCAGAGTTTCAAGTAATGATTACAGATGGAGAAACTATCAATTTCTCAGGAAAATGCAATAAGATCAATCTTACTATGGGGGAATATGTAATGAATAGTCCAATTATTTCTATACCCATGGGTGGTGTTGATGTTGTACTAGGAATCCAATGGTTACAATCATTAGGAATGATGGCTTTTAATTTTCAAGAACTTTTCATGAAATTTTCATTGGAAGGAAAAGAAATTGAGTTAAGAGGTATCACAGGGAAACCAGGTAAGGTGATAAGCTCTAATGGCATGAAAAAATTATTGAAAAAGCGGCATCAAGGTGTTATTGCACAACTATGGTCACTAGATCTTCAAACATTTAAGCCATCTACTCCTCTATATCTCCAAGGGATCATTGATACGCATTCCAAAGTATTTGAAGGTATTCCCAAAGGTCTTCCACCCACTCGAAATCATGATCATGATATTCACCTAATTCCTAGGAGTGTTCCTCCTAACATCAGGCCATACAGATACCCTTATGACCAGAAGAGTGAAATTGAGTGCATGGTTGAAGAAATGTTAGAGGTTGGCATTATTAGACCTAGCCAAAGTTCTTACTCTCCACTGGTGGTAATGGTATTCAAGAAAGATGGCTCATGGTGTATGTGTCCAGATTATCAAGAGCTCAACAAGATCACTATTAAAGATAAGTATCTTATTCCCATCATTGATTAATTGTTAGATGAACTACATGGAGCAATCTATTTCACAAAGTTGGATCTTCATTCAAGGTATCACCGAATTAGAATGAAGGAAGAAGATACCCAAAAACATCATTCTGAACTCATGAAGTCCATTATGAATTTTTGGTCATGCCTTTTGGCCTTACAAATGCACCTTCCACATTCCAAGGGTTGATGAATTGCAATTTCAAGCCCTTCCTTAGAAAATTTGTGTTAGTATTTTTTGATGATATACTAATCTATAGCAAGTCTTGGGAGGATCATGTGCGAAATGTTGACAAGGTGTTACAACTACTAAAGGAGCAACAACTATATGCCAAACCATCCAAATGTTTCTTTGGAGTAAAGGACGTAGAGTATTTGGGTCATATTGTATCTCATGAAGGTGTCAAGGTAGACCCTAACAAGATTAAGGCCATGATGGACTAGTCGATTCCCAAAACATTGAAGAATCTTAGAGGATTTTTGGGTTTCACAGGTTACTACCGCAAGTTTGTTTGGCACTATGGAAGAATAGCAACACCTTTAATGGAACAAACTAAGAAGGATGCATTTTCATGGACTCCAGAGGAAACTAAAGCTTTTGAACAACTTAAAGAGGTGATGTGCAAAGCTCCTATCTTGACCACTCCAGACTTCACAAAAACCTTTATTGTGGAATGTGATGCCTCAGGAAATGGAATTGGTGTTGTCCTACTGCAAGAAGGAACGCCCCTGTCTTTTGAAAGTCGACCACTCAAGGGAAAGGACTTACAAAAACTCATTTATGAGAAGTAAATGATGGCAATACTACATGCATTGAAGAAATGGCGTCCTTACCTAATAGGTAATCACTTTAAGGTCAAAACAGATCATGATACTCTTAAATACTTCTTGGAACAAAGACTTTCTTTAGAAGAACAACAAAAATGGGTAACCAAGATATTGGGTTATGATTTTGAAATCGTCTATAAAAAAGGGAAGAAAAATGTTGTGGCAAATGCACTCTCAAGAAAGGATGAAGATGTTGAGGCCATTCTCTGTGCTATCTCGATCATCCATCCTGATTGGATAATAGAAGCAATGGATGAGTGGAAGAATGACGAAAAAGTGTGGACTCTCATTCAAAGGTTGCAACAGGATTCCAGTGCATCAGATACATTTACATGGAAAAATGATTCACTATGGTACAAAGATCGCTTATATTTATGTAAGAACTCCCAACTCAAACAAAAGGTACTATTGGAATTGCACACTTCTCCAGTAGGAGGGCACTCAGGATTTTTGAAAACCTACCATAGGGTCAAGAAGGAATTTTTTTGGGATGGCCTTAAAACTGATGTTCAAAGGTTTGTGGAAGAATGTTTGGTTTTCCAACAAAATAAGGTGGAAACAATTAAGATCTTGGGTCTTTTACAACCATTAGCTATCCCAAGTCAGTGTTGGGAGGAGGTTTCCATGGATTTCATCACAAGGTTACCAAAGTCTGAAGGAAAGAGTGTCATCATGGTGATTGTTGATATACTGACCAAGTACACACACTTTTGGCACTCTCTCATCCCTTCAAATCCAGTACAGTTTCCACCGCATTCATGGAGACAGTTCAAAAGCTACATGGTAGCCCAAAGATTATCGTAAGTGACAGAGATCCCATCTTCACTGGACATTTTTGGACAGAATTACTTTCTTGTTTGGGTACTCAATTGGCTCATAGCTCATCCTATCATCCTCAATCTGATGGAAAAACCGAGATAGTGAAAAAATGTTTGGAAGGCTACGTTCATTGCTTTATGTATGATAAACAAACACAATGGTTCAAATGGTTACCCTTGGCAGAATGGTGGTATAACACTTCCTTTCATAATGCAACAAAAATGACACCATTTATGCCACTCTATGGATACCACCCTCCTTCCATCACTTCTTCTCTAAAATAAAAATATAAGGTTCAAGAAGTGGAAGATCACATCGAGCATCAACAACAAGTTCTCCAAATATTAAAGGACAACCTAACCATGGCACAAAGTCGCATGAAACAACAAGCATATCAACATCGTAGTGAAGTTTTGAAGTAGGAGATTGGGTGTTTTTAAGACTACAACCATACAAAAAGATGTCCCTCAAGCAAGCCAAGAAGGATAATAAATTATCACCAAAGTACTATGGCCCTTATAAGGTGTTGCAAAATATTGGTACTATGGCATACAAATTGGAGTTGTTTGCATCTTCACGAGTACACCCATTTTTCCATGTTTCGTGCTTAAAGAAGGTTATAGGTGACAAGATCCCAGTTCAAACTATATTTCTAGAACTTGACGAGGAAGGAAAAATCATATTGGAGCCTGAAGCCATCACTAACACAAGAATTCACCAGCTGAGGAATAGATCCATTTTAGAGTATCTCATTAAATGGAGGAAACTATCGACTGAAGATTCCACTTGGGAAGATGATTCTTTTATACAGAATCATCCAGATTTAATCAAGCATTGCAAACAACACTTGTCTCAAGGGGAGGGGCATGTTAAGCCCTAAATAGTGGCTCATTACCCCTTAGTTGGGGCATATTACATTAGTAATGTTATTTTATTTATGTAGGCTTTATTCCATTAGTTGTAATTATACCTCCTATGTTGGACAATTGAGAGGGGGGGTGAATCAGTTGTCCCCGTGCTTAAACAATTATGCTTCTTTTAAAGTATTTACAAGGCACTCAATGATGATCACAATAATGCAGGGAAATAAACAATGGCACTTTCAGCATCAGTCACATATATGAGAAACACAAAGACAGATATTTCCTGAGGAAACCCATACAGGGTAAAAACCTCTTTTTCTTTATATGATAAGTAATAGTTACATTCTTTACATTATCATACATATGAGAACCGACTCATAATGAGGCTACAACCTTAGTTTTGCAAGTTTCTACTTGCTGAGAGCACCAACTCTTTGTTTTCTCTAGAACCCACTAGAAGGAAGCACCAACTCCCTGGTTTCTCTAGCACCAACTAGAAGGAAGCACCAACTCCCTGGTTTCTCTAGCCCCAACTAGAAGGAAGCACAACTCCCTATGTTCAAGCACCCACTTGAACTTCTAAGGACAACAGTCCTCCCTAGCACCTCCCTACCACCCTATTTTATAGATCTTTGCTACTAAAACTCATTACAGTGATATAATGTTCAACAATGGCTTACCAAACTCATCACTCTTTTGTTGCATTTCATTGCTCTGTCTGCCTCACTGCCTTCCTGCACACATGACTTGCGTTGTCTATTCTTCTGCTTTTTATTCTTTGTGCGTCATGTCCATTCACTGCATAGTTCCTCTTCTATTCAATTCAGCTACTGCACTCTACTCCTTATTCACACATGAATCACCTTCAACAACAGCAACCACAACAACTCCAACAACAACAACAACCGCATATCTTCTCTGTACCATGTACTTATAGCTTTTGTGCACATTGTGCATGCAATGCGCACAATCCTTCTGCATACTCACACTGTGCCAATATCCTCCACCTCTCGAGTGCTCTGCCTGATCATCGCAACTCTTCATCTTCTCTGGTGGTTACCACCACACATCCAGCATCACTAGGTGTTATGTCAAGATTCCTTTTTTTTTCTCTCTGGCAGTTGAGACTCTTCATCTTTTATGTTACAGTCACGCTCACCCTTTATGTTTCAGCTACAGGCTCCAACCCTCTTCCAAATTTCAATCGCCCCTATGATCTATCTTCATCCCATTGGAAGATTGCTAGAGACTCTTCATCTCCTCTGGCAGAAACTATCAATGGTTTCTAGCAGTTACACTGTGAGGAGCAAGATTAGCCCTGCGATTATTCTCAAGTTCATCTGCAACGTTGGATTAACTCTGTAGGGTATTGTCATTATTTACCTGTTTCACACTTTCGCAATTTAGAGATTCTGCAATGAGACATCTTGACTCTCCATGTCATGAGCTCTGAAAAGGAGCTTGGCTTCTCTATCTCCCTCCTCTATGTGACCACAGGCGGTGACCACTGGTTACAGCGACAATTCACCTTTTTGGTATTTTGGAATTCTTATGATCCAGTGTCTCGACACTCCCAGATGTGATCCCTGAAATTCTAAGGTGGAGCTCATCTGCACTAGGTCCTTCCTCCATGTGACCACGCACGGTGACCACAGGCTGTGTAAAAGGCGCTTTGAGCTCACGATMTTCATCGACCCTGATCGACGTTCCACGATCTCGATGAATCAATGGTCCATATCTTTTCACGATCTCGCATCTCGCTATTCCTTAGATGGAGGTTCTCATCACTCCAAGTCGCGATAGGAAAAACTCCGAGATGGAGCTCAGATCGACGGTCCACATTCTTGGTGAATTGACGGTCCAGATCTTATCATGAATTCGCATCTCGCAATTCCTGTGATGGAGGTTCTCGTCACTCCAAGTCGCAATAGGAGTATCTCCAAGATGGAGCTTAGATCAACGGTCCACAATCCTTGGTGATATGATGGTCAAGATCTTTTCGTGATCTCACGTATCGCGAGTTTGAATCTCTTTCCTTTGGATTTCCCGATCTGCGAAACTCTGAAATGGAGTCTTTGTGGTGCTCTGATTTTTCACCACTCATCCTCTTGATCCAACAGTCCACGACTATCCTTTCTGATGTGGTCTGTCATATTCACCTCCTAGATCTGACGACCTAGATCACACCTTGATCCAACGGCTAGGATCATTTTGCCATTTCACATTTCGCCACTTCACGATTTCGCCACTTCGCAATTTTTCCTTCTTATGATGAAGGGTCTCAAGCCTTCAATTCCCGATCTACGAAACTCCAAAATGGAGTTAGACCAACATATTTTGGCATTTCGCATTTGCCTCTTCTTTCTCTTTAATGAAAATGCAGGTTCTCCCTGATCCAACGATAGTCAGATCTTATGCTCAGATCTAACGCCTAAGATTTGTCCTCCTCTTTTGCGCGTTCTTCTTGTCTGAATTCATATCTGACGGTCATCGGGGATTCAAGATGGGGTCCAACGATCACTAATGCTCCTCCTCTTCCATTATCACTGCGCTGTTGATCATGCTGATCTTTTTCATCGCTGTTCTTGCCATCAATGCACACTCTGATCCTGCCATCAATGACAAGCTCACTTTTCCTGTTAAAMTTACCAACAATCCTCTGCACTATCTCTTCTGAACTTATCAAGCTTTCTTTGCRGTGTCTTCCTAAAATACTTCTGATACTTCTTCTTGTACTCATGCCATCTTTTCTACTGTACTTGCCATCAATGACAAGCATATGCTGCATGTTAAACATTTACCAACAATCTCCCCCTTTGGCATTGATGGCAACTAAGKCACCCAAATTCTTTTCTCTCCCTTTGACATCAATKTCAAAGAGAACATGCTCCCCCTGAGMTATTGCAGTATTTTTAGGAGGTATCAGATATTCAATCAATCAATACAAAACTCCCCCTAACAGGATGAACTTGCTTAGATGTCAAATGGGATGACACCCAGCTTCTGTCGGAGATGATCAAATGGTGTCTTGGCTAGGGGTTTAGTAAAGATGTCTGCTATTTGTTCTATGGAAGGGATATAATTCAAATGAAAAACTCTGTTTGTGACTTGTTCTGTGAGAAAATTGTATTTTATTGGGATATGCTTAGTTTTGGAATGAAGAACAGGATTCTTGGAGACACTAATGGCACTAGTGTTATCACAGTGAATTGTAATTGGATCAGTATAGTTTACCTTCAAATCTGCAAGAGTTTGAATCATCCACAAGATCTTAGTACAACAAGTAGCAGTAGAAATGTACTCTACTTCTATAGTTGATAAGGAAATAGACCCTTGTTTCTTACTAATCCATGCTACCAATGAATCTCCCAGAAAGAAGGCACCTCCACTGTGCTCTTTCTTTCATCTACACAATTTGCCCAATCTGCATCTAAATAAGCAGTTAACTGAAAATTTTGATTTCTGGGATACCACAGACCATAAGTCATTGTTCCCTTCAAGTATTTGAAAATCCTTTTGACATCTACCAAATGACTTTGTTTAGGAGTAGACTGATAATGACCTACCATTCCAACAGCTTGCATTATATCAGGACGGGATGTTGTGATGTACAAAAGATTGCCTATCATTGATCAATATGTCCTTTGATCAACATCGAGTGAAATGGCATCTTTACTGAGGCTGCAACCATACACCATGGGTGTACTAATAGGAGAGGAGTCCTCCATCTGAAATTTCTTCAACATCTCTTTCAAGTATTTTTCTTGAGATATAAAAATTCCTGCGGAACTCTGTTTTACTTGTAAGCCAATAAAATATGACAATTCTCCTATCATGGACATATCAAATTCTGTTTACATAGAGTTAGCAAACCACTGGATAGATGATTCATTAGTACATCCAAAAATAATATCATCTACATAAACCAAAACAACTAGTAAATTATCACCTTCAGACTTAATATAAAGGTTACTCTCAACAGTACCTTTCTTGAACCCTTTTTCTTGTAAAAATTTGTCCAGTCTATAATACCAAGCTCGTGGTGCTTGTTTTAGTCCATATAAGGCCTTCTTCATCTTAAAAACATAATTAGGATTATCTGTCAATGAGAATCCTTTAGGTTGCTCCATATATACTTCTTCCTCTAGATCTCCATTAAGAAATGTTGACTTAACATCCATCTGATAAACTTTAATGTTCCTAAGACATGAATAAGCAAGAAACATTCTGATAGCTTCCAATATTGCCACTGGTGCAAAAGTTTCATCAAAGTCCTGACCTTCAACTTGTTCATACCCTTTACAGACCAATCTGGCTTTATTTCTAACAACTTGTCCTTTTTCATTCATTTTATTCTTGAACACCCATTTGCAACCTATTACATTTTTATCTTCAGGTCTAGGGAAAAGCTCCCAAGTATTGTTCTTCTCAATCTGATCAAGCTCTTCATTCATTGCTCTAATCTAATCATCATCCTAGCTAGCTTCCTCAAAAAATTTAGGTTCAGTCATAGATAAAAAGGCAACATGAGATTGTTCTGAGTCTTTAATCAATTTCCTTCTTGTCTGAACTCCTTTATTTATATCTCCAAATATCTGATTTTCAGGATGATTCTTTCTAATAATTCTGAGAGGTGATTTTGCTTCTTTCTGTTGATTTGTGTCAGTTTGAGTAGTCGTATCTTCATGTGATTCAGATTCTTCATTTTCTGATCCTTGGACCTATTCATCTTCATCTTCAACTATATCTTTCGTTCTTAGTTCAGCACTTCTTACGTTTCTGACTGGGATTTCTTCATCAACTTTTATGTATATACAATCAATTAGTTTGTGCAGTCTCTTATTGTAGCATTTGTACCCTTTACTATTAGTAGCATAACCCAAAAATATACCTTCATCAACCCGTTCGTCATATTTGCCAATATTTTCATCATTGTTCTTGATATAACATTTACTCCCAAAAACTTTAAAGTGCTTGATTGAAGAAGGTCTTCCAAACCATAGTTCATAAGGGGTCTTGTCACTGTGTGGCCTGAGATGAGCTTTGTTAAGGATATGAACAGTTGTATGAATTGCTTCCACCCAATAAGTCTGAGGTATGTTCCATTCATTCATCATTGATTTTGCCATTTGTTGTACTGATCTATTCTGCCTCTCAAAAACTCCATTTTTCTATGGAGTCCTCAGAATTGTGTACTCTCTTTTGATCCCATGTTTATCAAAGAACTCTTTGAAGTTCCATGAACTAAACTCTCCTCCTCTATCAGACCTTACTGCCTTTAATCTTTTTTCTGTTTGATTCTCAGTTAGAGCCTTAAACACTTTGAATTTTTCAAATGCTTCAGATTTTTCCTTTAAAAAGGCAACCCACGTTAGTCTAGAATAATCATCAATAATCAACATAAAATAGTTTTCTTTTCCTGTACCTTCTTTTCTTGATGGTCCACATAAATCCATATGTACAAACTGAAGAGGTTTTTCTGTTGAAGGAAAGTTTTTAGATTTGAACTGAGTGCGAGTAAGCTTTCCTATCTGGTAGGGTTTACAAACATAGTTGAATGGCTTTGATATCTTCGGAAGATACTTTACTGCCCCATTGTTTCTAAGCTTGATTATATGATCAAAATTTAGGTGTCCAGGTCTCCTATGCCACAACCAACTTTCATCATACTTCCTTAAGTGAAATTCTTCTTTTTCTTCTCTTAACACATAGACATTATTTTATGTTCTTATCCCTTTTGCAATCAGTTGTCCTGAACTCAAAGCCTTTATTTTACAGTCTTTAGAAGTAAAAAAAACTTCACATCCTTTGTCACAAACACTACTGACACTTAGTAGATTATGTTTCAGACCATCTACAAACAACACATCTTGAGCTTTTCTTTTGCCATTGCTTAGGCTTACCATTCCTTTACCCTTTATTTTTCCTGGTGCATCATTTCCAAAAGTTACATTCCCTGATTTGTTTTCACTTAAAGTTAGAAACTTACTTTTGTCTCCAGTCATATGTTTGGAACATCCACTGTCAATATACCAAGGATTCTTTTGTTTTTGGGCTGATAATACTAGTCCACACTTGTCATCTGCTTTCTTCTTCCAAACCTTGACATTTTCAGCAGTGGGGATCAAGTATGGATTGTAATTCCTTAAGCGACAGTCTGCAACTTTATGTCCATAATTATGACAGTTGTAACATTCTGGTTCACTGAATAATAGATCATAACGATTTTTGTGCTCATAACTGTTGTTGTGTTTCACCTGTGTCCTTCTCCCAGTCATCACATGATTTATGGTCTGTGATTGTTTGTTGCTTGGCTGTCTCAATCTTTTTGGTGGAAGATAGTTATTCGTTGAATATCTTGATTGTTCATATCTAAATCTTAAAGAACAGTTTATAGCTTTGTGACCAAAATTAGAGCAGAAAAAACAATATCCATAGAAAAAACCTTTGTACCTTGAAAAAATCTATCTTCTTTGAGGAGGTCGATTT